>JAQGAW010001854.1:0-17189 GCA_034698025.1 Phthiracarus crinitus
AAATAATGAAGAATTAATAATAAAATTGCGTGAAGAGAATTGTTTAATGAAAACAACGAATCAATTATTAGAATCGGATTTAATTCGTTTAAAAAAATTGATCACAACTTTAGAAGACATTAAAACAATTTCATTTCAATTCATTAAACAATGCAAATGTGGACAACAATCAAATAAATATTTGAAATTAAAGAAATTGAAATCAAATTATGAACAATTAAAAAATGAATCATATGTTGGATTATGTCATAACAACAATAATAACAAAACTTATCATTTTATGCTTAAAAATGATTTAAATGATAATAAATCACGTGTTATTAAACCATTTGTTAAAGAAAATACAAAAACAAAAACAAAACGTAAAGAAAATATAAATAAAAAGACAATTACGATACCAATTGGATGTCATTGGCCGGGATGTGATGAAGTGTTTAGAGATCATCATGACTTGAACGATCATATGTGGAGACATACGGGACAAAAGCAATTCATATGTGAATGGCCAGGTTGTGACAAACGGTTTCCGATTAAACGAAACTTAATTCGACATCAAATCATTCACGAACAACAGAAACAACATTCATGTGATTGGCCAGGATGTGAATTCAAGTGTTGGTACGCTCAGGGACTTCGTGTTCATCGATTGAGACACAATGATGAGCGTCCATACAAGTGTTCGTGGCCTCACTGTGTCAGCACTTTCAGACAAAGTCATCATTTGAAATCACATATGGTTTGTACATATCATAATACAATACTATTATTCATTTAATAATAACGTTATAATTATAGCTTAAACATACTGGAGAAAAACCATTTGGTTGTGATTGGCCTGAATGTTGTCAACGGTTTCAATCACGACAAGCCATGAGATTTCATATTCAAAGAGTACATAAATCATAACTTTATATAATATTTGTTAAGAAAATGTTATCAAAAATATATATTTAAATAAACTCATTAATAGTAAATAAATCGTTAACATTTAACCGAATCTATTCCAAAACAATAATTACAAAACCTTTATTCACAAGAATTTAAAAATGTTATCTAAAAAACATGACATTTAATAAATCTTAATGATATTAAAGCAATGAAATGCTTCAAAAAACATTTTTTCTATTAAATAGTCATTCCGTTGAATTTCCAAACTTTACTTTTATAAAATTTGTTTACTATTATTACTTAAAATCATAGTTAAACAATTGGGATTATTAGGAAAATTAACCCCCCTAGAAATTAGGAAAATTCAAGTACGAGAAAAAATTGAAAATTTCAAAAAAATTTTGCTCAAATGTAAAAAAATTATCGTTTAAATTCGTCTAGTTTTTCGAGGGGGCGTGGTTTAGGCTTTAGTCGACAAAAAAATTGAGAAAAAAAAATCGTTAAAATCCGATGAGTTTTTTACCCCTCATTAAAAATTGAGATTTAAAGCTTCCGACAAAAGTGTAACTATGCTTAAAATATAAAATTAAAAGAAACATAAATTTTTGTTCCAATTTTTTATTATATAATTACATAAAAATGCACAATCAATGAAAATTTTTTTATAAACTTTGAAAAACATATTCAAAGCGTTTTCGATGAAAACCCGAGTATTAATGTGCAAACGGAAGACAACAACACATTCAATATTCAATTACATTTCAATAGAATTATTAAAATAATAATAAAATAATTAACAATTTTTTAATATTAGGAAAAACAAATAAGATTTTTTGAGTAAGTTATTAAAATAAAAAACATCTCGAACTTCTATACAATATATTAAAAACAAACACTTTGAATAAAAACAGTAAATTAACTGGAAATTTAAAAAACAAACAAACAAACAAATATACCATAACTCTGTAACATAAAAGTTGCTAATAATTAATATTTAATACTTTCACAATTTAGACGTTTTTTTGTAACAATAAATTTAAACAACAAATGCGAATGAAATTTCTAAAAGTAAAAGTTATTTTAAAAATTAGTTTTTACCAAAATTTGTGGCACAAAATATTCTGTTTAAGTATATATAGTTTGGATTTGAGAGCGCAATAAAAAAGTGAGAAACTCTTAAACCATAATTTAAAACATGTTTCCTATACTTATTTATTATCATTACATGTATTAATAGTCAAAATGCATTTTAATTGCATATACTTTGAAGCAATTATGTACAAATTAAGAATACATTAAATATTAATATATAAAAAAAGCATTTTTTACTATTATTAACAAACTTTAAATTATGGATTTGTTTAAGTAAATCATAATAAAATAAAATAAAATCAATTTATTCAAAACATTAGCGATAATAATTTTTTTTGAGTTAATTCAATAAAATATTAATAAGAATTAACTGAATTTGGATTCTTATTAATAATATCAATCTGTAAAATGAATTTTAAAATATGATTAAAACATATTTAAATCAACGATTATTTTTGAGATAATTTGATCAAAGATTGAGGTTATTTTAAGATTTGCAATAATTTGAAAATTTTACTCATATTCTGCTCTGAAGTGTTGTATATATGGCAAGAAAGGCATATAATTATATTAAATAAAATTCTTGTTTTAAACTATTAAATAATTTAGAAAAGTATATAATTTTTACTTTAATTAACTGGAAATGAAATATGTTTTCAATATTAATTTAAATGCAATTAAATCATATGATAACATAGTTTAGTTAATTATCGCCACAGTTTTTGTTTTGTTGCACATGACTAGTGATCAGAATAGTTATGATATCTTCTTTCACAATCATTCACTATATTTCTTAAATATTGATATCAAGAATTATTTTACTAAATATTGTTTAACTATTAATTGTTTATAATATTTATTTATATATCACACCAAACCACTCCACACCTCACTCACAACAACCAAATTGAATTTAACACTCGCTCTCGTCATCCCAAGCATCACTATCATCGTCGACATCGTCGTCACCGCCACCTTCAGAGTCTGATAGTTCCATAGCGACACGTCTGGCGAGTATCGATGCCACGTCATGTAATGGTGTAGACTTCTCTACTTCGCGTTGTTTGCAATCTTCAACTCGTTTTAATTTAATACCTTCACGAATCGCTGCTAATAAATCGGATCTCGCATCTGATTGTATGGCCGGTTTTGCAATTCCAGACGTTTTCTTTAAATTGATTGATTGCAACTCTTTCGCTGTGGGTATTGTTCGCTGACCATTATATGTGTCCATTTCTTATAATAGTTGATAACAAAGCATTAAAACAAATGTTTATTATGGTTGAAATGGCTTTTAATAAATTGCGCGCACCTTAACTTTAAGATAATGCGCAGTTATGGCTTAATATTTGTCTCTTGTATACCGCGCGCCGCAATTTTTTCTTTAGATAATGCGCGCGATATACACATTAATTTACGGTAATTGTTATTATAATTGAATGATGGAAATTATTATTGAGAAACGTGTTTATGCTATTTTGATTGATTGTTGTTAATGTTAGACAATAACTAAAGAAAACATTATAATGTGTTCTATTATTTTATATATTATTGCATATCATTATAACATTTTTTAGGTATTCTATTGTTAGTCAAAAGCACGTGACAACACGAGAGATTGGGATGAAGCGATTAGTAATATAATAATAACGAGTGTTGAAGACAACCCGCGGATAAAGAAAATTAAATCAGTTTTTCAAAATTTGAATTTAATATAATTGAATATTAATTAAAGCAGTTTTGTGTGTACTATTTTTGCAATCCGAGAGACAACTCTTCTGTAGTTTAAGATTCAACACAAACCTAACAGAAACTAACTGCACAGAAATAACCCGATTTTCAAATCTTCCCGTAAACAGCAATAATATTTATTAACTACTCATTAATTAACACATAATCGAACGTTTTTTCGTTTAAAAAGGTAACACAACAGCAATTCGTTGTATTGTTAGCGCGGATGCTTGTGAATGGGCGATACATTTAATTCATTATTGACACTTTACTGCTTTAGTATATTAGTATTGATAAGGATTAACGCGTTTCTCAATCATTAATACGAATTATGAAACATAGCATACCTGTTGGCATAGGAGGAGGAGGAGGTGGCGGCGGTTCCATTACTTTTCCTTGATCTGGAATGTTGTGATTATGGTTTATAGGCGATTGTTTGTTATTATTGTGCATAACAATAGATTCTTGTACACTATTGGTCATCATTTCTTGATTATTATTAGGAGGAGGAGGCGGTGGTGGAGGAGGAAGAGTGTCGCGAGCGTTTCGCGAAGACCGAGAGTTGGGAGTTGTGGCAGATTCGTAATCACGAGACATTGTGTGCGACGGAGTTGAGTGTCCCGATGATGGCGCTGATCCAGAAGCGGGTGGCGCTGGTGGTGGCTGTGATGGCCGAGAAGTGATTGAATTCATACGTCTGGTTGGAGTCGATTGTTGTGATTGTGGCGACGATTGTATTATATCTAAATATATTAATTAATTATATCATAAAATATATATTTGCATAATAATGCCATAAATAATAACTTTTAGTTTATAGTTCCGCAGATCTTCTACAGAAAAGTTTAATTTAAACAAAACTTGACAATTAAATCATTTAAATCGTAAAATTACTTATCAAACAAAACTCACTTAA
This sequence comes from Phthiracarus crinitus, assembly GCA_034698025.1. Lineage (NCBI taxonomy): Eukaryota > Metazoa > Arthropoda > Arachnida > Sarcoptiformes > Phthiracaridae > Phthiracarus > Phthiracarus crinitus. The sequence continues at coordinate 4,628 of JAQGAW010001854.1, forward strand.
TAATAACTTATACTAATTAAAACTTGGCATTTAAAAGTGGTTTTAATTTCCCGTTTTTTTCCGATTTGGGCATTTTCTTGAAATAATCCCGGATAAGCTAATATATACAAAAGTAATTCCGTTTTAATATATATAGCAAGAAATTTTTTAAAAATAATACAAAAGCATTCTTTTTGTCTTCCAAAAGTTGTTTCCAAAATAAGTATTAATTTTATTAAAAACATTAGAAATTAAAAGATGTTTTTCTTTTTAAAAAGACTTAATGAAATATAAAGATAACGGTTTTCGAGCTTTAACTCAAAAATTTATCATAATATCTTGTAAATTCTTTAATTTTAAAACTAATTAAAAAATATTTTCCCGAACACATTCCCGTTTTTGGTTTTTTTCCCGTTTTGACCAGTTTTTAGTCACGGAAATCCCGTTCCCTAGTCATAATCTAAAAAGCAGAACCAAACCGCAATAAATTATTGAATTTTTGTTATGAAATTTTTTTTCAAAAAAATTCTATTTAATATAAAAATGTTTCAAAAAATTCAATTTTGTGTCACTTATGTTCATAAATAAATTTTCAGTATGTATTTATCTTTTATGAATTTGTTTGTGGATAACTTTAATTTGAATTTATGTGCTTAATAATAATAGTTTTCTAAAAAATATGGTCATATATTAATGTCATTTTTGACGAATTTAAAGTCATTTATATAGGCCTTAAAATATAAAAATAAGGTCATTAACGTCGCGTCATAATTAATCTTATATTTATTTGCTCTATAATTAGATAATTTTTAAAAATTTTAGGTAAAAAAATATCAAGTTTGGTACACTAAAATAATATTTTATATCTAAAAGTTTCTAAATAGTTTTAAAATATTCGTAAAAATTGTCTAATCGCAAAAACCAATCGCAAATATTTGCCAAAAACTAATTTCCACCCGTTAGCATCATCTGTTACGTACAGCAGCATTGTTATACGTAGTGTAAGTTATACCCGTTCAACGCTTTAACGTAAAACAAGTTTATGTGTACTAGAGATGGGGAGGCTTAGCATTAATTTGAAGGATAATTAAGTAAACCAATGTTTTATAACTCATAACAATTATTAAACTTTTATTCGAAGAAAATTAATTAGCGTTTATGTATTGAAACCTTAAAACAAACATTTATGCATATATTTTATTCTGTTAGAGACTCATGAGTCAGAGACAAGAAAAGTTATAGCCTGAGCCTTAACCTGAGGCAGCATTGGAAGCCTAAGTTTGAGACTCCTATATAGTTCAAAGTTAAACATTTAAATAATTTGATATATTAATAGATACTTACTTTGATCATTACTCTGAAGCGAATGATAATTATTAACGTGCTGTGTATTGTAATAGTTTTGCTGAATCACTTCTTGTTGATATTTGTGATTCTGTTGCTGTTGTTGCTGATACTGTTGCGATGTTTGCCGATAATAAGCGGGTGGCGCTCCATGTTGTCCACCAATCAATTGATTGGCATATTGGTTCTGATTGTTGTGGTGATTGTTTTGATTCACGTGATTATGCTGTAATTGGTTATTCATATCCAAATATTGTTGATAAGTCATTTGAGTTAATTCTAGCGAGTTTGGTCTCGCTTGCGATGTTGGCGTTGTTGTAGCCATCAAACCATAGTTATTCGTGTCTATTATTGTCCCATTAGTGTCCATATAAATCAAATTTTGTTGTGCTTGCATTCCCATCGGAATTCCATTTTTAGTGTCTAATATGAACTCTCCCTGTTGTGCCATCATTTGACGGTAACGTTCGCGCGAATTTGCCGGTTGTCTCACTTTCCGCTGCTTTTTTCCATCTGATCCTTCATTAATAAAAATATGTTTAAACACTTTGAATATTATTTAACATTTCTACTAAATATTAAGCTATCCTAAAATTTAAATTAAACTATAGTATAGAGACTATAATTAAATACAATATTTAAAACATTATAGTTTGTCGCATAAATGTATAGAAATATTTCATAAAGTTATTTAAAACCTTTAACTAATAAATAAAAAGTTTATCAAGTAATAGTAATAAATAATAAATGATTTTTAACATAGCATAACAAAAAACTATGAGAAAAACATTTGATAAAAGCAAAATTTATACACATTTGTCAATATTCATACCAATGTTGTCATATATGAAAATAGAGCTTGAAATGTATGACAAAAAACATCACAGCGATAAAATGTTTTAAGACAAGTGACTAAATTGAGATCAAAAAACTAGTTATTCATTATTATATGACTTATTGTATCCGATTGTTTATTATACATGTATAATCAAAACAATTAAAAGCTTTTATAAGTTATAATTAAAGTTCATATTTATATTTATGAAGTAATGGTTCGATAATTATTTGACACATTATTGTTATTGTTATTGTTGTGTTTATGCTATTTTTGCATAAATAATGTCAAAAGGACAACAATTTATAAATAGATTGACATTGATTTTCATAAATAAATTATATTACAAAATACGTTTATTTCAATTCAGTAAAAATTATTGTTAATTGTATTTATTAATAGGAAATGATTAAACATTTAACATAAACATAAATCAATGAATTAAAATGAATACCGGGTTTATTTCTTGGCACTTTCTTTCCACGATCTGCTAAAAACTTTTCAGTGTCGGCCAACATTTCCTGTCTCCACAGCTCGAAGAAGTAGTTTGGATCCGTATAAAACTTAAGACCGTCTTTGCCGTCATCACGATATGGATTGAGTCTATCGAGTGGCGGAGGTTTATCACACTCTTCGTACACCTCTTTGATTGATTGCGGCATTGTCTCGCGTGACACCACTTGCTGGTCAAACACTGTCGAAGATTTGAATGCTTTACGCAAATGAATGTCTTGTAAGGAAACTTCTTCGACGGAAGAGTCGAGTGATGTGACCTTAACCGCCAAACGATCAATCCTTGTCTGAAGACTGGACGCGCGCGACACTAATAGCTTTGCGTCGTATAATATACCGCCGAATAAGTCTTCGGCGTATCGCGAGAGAGACGACAATTGTCTTATAATATTAGCGAGCGATCCATTAGTGACGCATTCGAGTTCGTTCGGAATATTGATGGCAACATGTCCTGAAGAGTCCATCGGAACACATCCTCGAGACACACATATTGGTTCAATAACTCTCTGTTCGAGAGGCATATCAAATGTTTAACTAAATTAAAACCGAATTAAATTCATATTAAATGAAATCAATTTAACAAAATGGCAAATATTTTCGTTTCCAAAACATATATAAACGCCATTAAAATAACATTTCGTTATAACGAATAGAATAACCAGTTATTATATGCCAATCATACATCAATTACGTCCATATCTTTTGGGGAATTATGAAAACTGTTTAAACTTACGTTATTAACAATGTTTTTCGTATTTAAAAATAATATATTATTATTATTTTAATTATTTTATTTTTGTTAAAACATTTTATGTTATAATTTAATATTTTATTTTAAAACATTGGTTTTATTTAAAATAAAATCTAAAAGTGAACATATATTGTTGTTAATAATTAATAAATACTTTTTATAATATATTCTAAACACCAATCAATTCATCACATAATTATAGAATGAATAACAAAAAATAGTTTACATATTTATTGCTAAGTTATTTATTATTAGAGACGCGACTTTATATGCAATTAAAATTTTATTTTATACGACTTATAAATAAGCCTAAATGATTCTAAATTTAAGCTTAAACATTCATAAATTATTCTAGACTGAACGTTTAAAGTCAAGGAAAACTCATTCAATTCAATAGACAATTTATTAACCTTTGGAAAGAAATATTTTGCAAAAGTTTTAAACAATCCTTTTTACGAAAAGCTAAATATCCTTTTGTATTTTTACACCTAAACACCCCTTTGTATAAACTCTTCGATTTTTTATTTGAATTGGCGACGAAAAATTAAAACGTTAGAAAATCTCATAGGTTTTTATAGTAAACATTGTATATTTTAATTTAAATAAAATTTTTTTCAAAAGCATAAAATATGCATAATAAAGTGGTTGAATATGCATTTTATGCGCTCACTACTGTATATCTTAAATTATTTTATTCGATAATATTTAATGAACTTATAATTAAATGTAACGTTAAAATTATCATTTATTTTTTATATACAAATCATAAAATTTGCGTTTCTATTCGTTATGTACAAACTGTTTATTAATTGAATGTTTCCTTTTTATAGTGAAATTAATTCATTGAAATGAAAAATTTAGTAAACAACTATTATGATATAAAATATAACAGAAATACCTCTGTGTAAAATTTAAATTGAATTTTATTTTTGAAAAAAATTTAAATTTCTGAATAAGGTTTAAATTTATAAATTTATATTCATTTTGAATGATGTAAAATTATCATTTTTTTAAAAATGCCCATTTTTAACTGTCGATATAATAAAAACTTAATTTAATAAACTTAATAATAATTGTGTTTCCGTATTCGCTATTCATAAATGTGTGACAAAATCAATTCATTTTAATATGAGTATCTATTCATATACTTATGCTTATAATTCTCTCGTGACAACAATGTGACCGTTATATCAAACAACAATAATAAAATGTTAAAATGTTTTTATAACTTTAACATCACTTAACAAATGACTCATTGTTTTGACTGAAAAATTTAAAATTCAGTTTTAGAGAAAAAAGATTAACTTCAGTATTAGATTTGATAATGGATTATCTGTCCGTTAGTATAAGATTTATTAAGAATATTTGTTGAGAATGAGAATATCGTATTATGTTTAAAAATATGAATGAGGATATTCAATATAGAAATATAAATTGCTATCAAAAAGGAAGTATAATTGAAATGCAGTGATGCACACTTTCTTAATGTGCTCGAGCGCTGAGAGTAAACCGAGCTTAAATTTAAATGGAATCTTGATATAAATATTTTAAGCCTAATTTGTATAAAATTATATTCACTAATAAATAAAATTTTCTTTAAATTTAAGCTAAAATGAATTATATATATTATATATTAGTAAAATAAAATTTTTAATTGAAGTAATCATAATTTTTTCAAAACATTTCTTGCAAGTGTACGCTCGGCATATGCTCTGTTCATAAGCACTGTGCCATCCGCTCGAGCGTTGTGCATCACTTTTAATATTTGTTTCTTTACAATATATTTCAACATTGAAGCGAAACGCTCGAGCATTTAGCGCTCTATGCTGAGCCCCGAGCGTGTGCTTCACTGATTATGAATCTCTTTAATTGTATAATTATTACTAATACTTATTGTGAATAAAGAATAGTTACACAAACGGGTAAATTCATATACGAGAAATAATTAAAATTTTTTGGTCAAATAAAAAACCGATGAGATTTTGTGAACCCTTAAATTTTAGCCAAGATTTTAAAAAATTATCGTTTAAATTCATCTAGTTTTCCGATAGCGCTTGGTTTAGGTCTTTTTTCGAGAAAATAATTCGAAAAAATATTTGTTTTAATAATGTATAGAATTTAAACTGTTAGACTGTTCATTGTTTCACGAATTTAACAACAAATCGAAATCTTTCTGTTGATCGAAAAATGTTGTTATAATTGAATTTTACATAAGCAGAGAAGAGATGATGTTAAATGAATTATCTTTTAGCTTATTATTTATTATATTACAAACATAAGAAGAAAATAGGATTTAAAACCAATAAATAAGATTACTTTATTAAAACATTTACAATAATTGTTTACAAACATTTAATATTACCATAATTATTAGTTTATTACATTTAAATTGAAAAGTGAGCAATTTATAACACATTATGTGATTTACTTATTTCCCCTAAAGTTTAGTGGTTTATATAACAATGAAATTTTTTCCTAAAATAGTAATTTAAAAATTATTTTATATATATATAACGTATGCATAGATTTAACATTTTATTAAATGTATTCATATTTATAACAATGTAATCGCTTATTATAAGTCAAACTTGAACGTAAATGACAACAATACAAGTGTTGTGAAGTGAAGTGCGATTAACATAAAAACAAAACTTTAGAGTTATATATAAATTGGCAAATAGTTTAACTAAATTTTATTAAATCAACATTTAATATATTAATTTAAAATATATCCTTATTTTCTTATCTAATCTAAACATAGAATTTGTTTTTAGTAATAATATTAGTCTAATACAATATTTTCTATTTAAGTTAATACAATAATATTTTCAATAGATTTCAACAATTCATGGATGAGATACGGATATCCGGTTTAGACTTAATAGTTTTAACAATTATAACATATATTTTGTTTATAAACCTTTTCTACAGTTTTTTGGTTTTAGTTTGATTTTGTACTATGAATTTGACATTTCTTTCATTGTTATATTAGAGACTATCGTCTAACAGTACATATAATTAAAAGTAAAACATAATAACAGGAATCTGTCCCTGCAATAAATTAAACTTATCTTCTTGTTTTGGCTCTGAATTTTTATCATGAAAAGAAAGCGCTCGTTTAAGTCTTTCTATTTTTGATGGCCTTCTATACTCTAATGGTGGCGGCGGTCGTGGCGGTGGGTTTGGTGTTGGAGGTGCTGAACATGAGGGCTGTGTAATGCTTGTCTCACTAATACTGTCATCAAATGTATTCCACGAAAAGTTAAAGATTATATTTTCATCATTACTCGCTTTGATTTTAGTGGCAAAAAGACCACCCGTTCCGTAATAATAGTTTACTTCATTCGGTCGAGTATAATAAAGGTGTGGATTAAATTTAGACCGAACCACTGAAGTCGATCTATTAGTTGGCGTTATTTTCGCAATTATTTCGTACTGAATATTTGGTTCGATCTCGAATGGTTGGTCCAGTTTAATATTGATTATTGGTTGTGTTGCATCACATTTCAACATAACACTCTTCTCCATGTGATCGATAATTGTTGGGATTTGACATCCGGTTTTCATGATTGAAAACGATGCCTCAATATAGAAAGTGCATGCTTTTCGTGGTCCGTAAACACCTATTCCTGCGATAAAAATGCGTTTATTTGATGTGAAACAAAGAGATTTATTTGTGAAACGATTTGGAAGTTGGTTATCATAGCTCGTAAAACGTTGGACTGTCAATAGATTGGATTGAAGACGTTGATAAACCCGCTGTGTGTTGCTATATGTCACCGCTATATATATATAAATCATTTTTAATTATACTCTAATTTACATTCTTATAAATATTTATATCTCATTATTATCATGTTTTATTAACTCTAATTCTTAAATCAATATTTGCGAAACTATATCATTGCATATAACTTTCCATATATTGTACAGTATATGCATACGAATAACTAATGATTCCAATCCGAAACTCTATCATTAATGAGAATCCAGATTTTATATTTTCATTAAAAATAAATGAGTGGTAAACATACTTCAAAAACTATATTATTCCAGACAAACAATACAAGTTATCTCATAATAGTTTACGGTTACGTTTGCATGCACAACAATACACAGCAAATATTCAAATATCTAGTATAAATATCTTTTTTTGTTGCTAAAAAGGGAATTTGAGCTTACAGTTAGATTGAATATATATATACATATACTTATATATAAGAGCTCAACTATACTTCCAACAATACCATTTCTTGTACATTTCATTCTTATTTTTTTCTTTTTAATTAATTTGAATATCAATTCAATATAACATTCAACAGAACTTATCTTAGAATATCAATTTTTCCTAAAAATATCACAAATGATGGATAGTTTAGATATATACAGTATATACTAGTGTTGGAGAATCTCTTCGAGGGTTAATGAAAGTAAAACACAGAGAATATCTTATATGATACATTACACGTCAATAACTATAAAACTTATTAATTAAGTTAATCAAAGCAATCGAACGTTTAACCGTTTAAAACACAAAACACAACAACGATTTGTTGTTTTATGTACAGTTAGCTCGTGAATAGGCGTGATGTTTATTCTTTATTCTTGTTATTATTTCAAATTAATTCTAATCAAAACTTTTATTTACTGTTACTTTGATTTATTATATATAATTTTAACACTAATTTCTACATTTTTTTGTCCGTTTAATAATTTAGCCCAATATTAAAGATTTTGAATCTAATAATCTGCTCTATAATAATAACTGGAGAATGGATTTTCTGGGACTTAAAAGTGGTTAAAACGGTAAGGACCAGTTGGCAACGAAAATCAACAAAAAGACGGAACAGTTTCAGAAAAATTTTCGTTATTCTCAAAAATTTATTCTTTTAATTGACATAACATTTGTCAAAATAAAGCAAATTTCTAAAGTATGATTTCAATATTAAAAAATAATCACATATTGACATAATGACACTCTAAAACGCTTAAGGAATAATAATTTGGAAAATAATGAGTAATTGCATAATTATTTGCAAATATATAATGTTATAATTAAAGCCCGGAATTTTACATAAGAGTATATTTAAATATTCAAGAAATAATAATAGACCAGAATTTTGTGTATATTTCTCCGTATAAATTACTGACGCCAAAATATTATTTAATTTCTAATTTGGCAACGAAAATCAACCAAAAAAAGGTTGTTTTTAAGAAAATATCATATTCAATATTCTTACATAAGAAAATAAAATATTTTCCGGGCTTTAGTTATAATTGCTACAAAACTATTAATTACAAGTCTATTACAATGACTTAATTAAATTTAGAATAAATCATAATTGAAATAAAAATTTGTGTTAAGAATAAAAACTTGTAAAAAACATGACAGAGAATGTTCAATAATGTTTAAATTCAAGAATATTAGATCTTGTGATTCACTATATTATTGATCGCAGTTTATTGATTAAAGATAAGGCTTAGGCTTATGTTTGTTTCGGTCAAAAGCACATGTTATTAATTTTTGATTAATTATTTTGTCTATAATTATGTTGATACTGTATATTTTTCTATTATATAAAAATGTACTCTAATTCCATATATTAAGTGTGATTAACTAATATATTATCAATAATACAAATTTAGAAAATTATTTACTTTACAAAACTGTATAAAATCTGACAGATTTAAGATAATTAGTTTTTACAGAAGAATGTACTAGAAGTGAAAATATTATATAAAATATAAATTATATTACCCAATTTTACGAATATAGGCCAACCCTTTGTATAAGCCCACTCCCAAATTTTTTATAAATTTGATAAAATTTGTTGTATAAGCCCATACCCATGTATAGGCCCCCTTCAAATTTCAACCATTATGTTCAATTATGACGATAAAGGACTCCATTTTATTTTTGCACGCCCCCTCGAAAATTACGTATTCGACAAAATGGGAGTTTATGTCAAATTTTTATATCCTTTGTTCGTACAAGTATAGTAGGATAGGAGCATATATGTAATATCAATGTTTGTTTTTTTAAATTTATAAATAACAGAATATAATATAATCCATAGTTACACAAGGGGGTGCGAGCCCTGGGTTTACCCCACAGAAATTTCAAAAAATTATCGTTTAAATTAGTTGAGTTTTTCGAAGGGGCGTGCTTTAGGCTTTAGCCGAGAAAAAAATTTTGGTCTGAAGGCCGAAAAAATTACCGTTCAAATCCGATGAGTTTTTGACCCCCCTCTAAAAATTGAGATTTCCGGGATCTGACCCCCCTAGAGCTTCCGACCGAAGTGTAACTTCGAATATAAACTGAAATGTTCGTTAATAATTGAATACACGAATATTGTAATAACGGAATTTCCGGTTTATTTCCTCTATTTGAGGACTAATTTTGATTTGTTTGCGCTAATGTTAACTGTCTCTAAACTAATAACAAAAGCAGAATGAAATCAATTCGCAATTATTAAAGATTTTAGATTTCTTATATAACAAAGGATTTGTTGAATGAAAGTAAAGCGCTATTATCACACATTCCATCGCTTCAACATAATATAAGTTGACATAATGGGTAAACTAATTGGATGAGATGGCAGATACTGTTAGAGCTCATAAAATATGCACTATACTGTACACAAAATATATTGTAACGACCGATACATCAACAATATATGCGCTATAACTAATTATTACAGCAAAACTTAAGTTGAGTTCATATTTTACAGATATTTAAATAGTAAATAAAAAATAAGCTCCAGTTTATGGCTTAAGTGTTAGTTTTGATTATTAGTAGCCATAGTTACCCAGAGTGGGGTGCTTGCCCAGGGTTGACCCCCCCTAGAATTTTGGAAAAGTTGAGCCCCCCCATGAAAAATCGAGAATTTTGAAAAGTCGGTTAAATTCGTCGAGTTTTTCGAGGGGACCTCCTAAGACCAAAAAAATTGTCGTTTAAATCCGATGAGTTTTGACCCCCCCTAAAAATTGAGATTTTATGGATCTGACCCCCACCTAGAGGTTTCGAGTCTGGGTTACTATGTTAGTAGCATACAGTGCTTCAATTTTAGGCTATAGACCCCTATCCTTTGGGAAACCCTGCGTTAAGCTCTAGTTTGATTATAAACACTATGACTTTGAGCAGATTTCACAGTTTATATTATTCTTAATCCTGTTTTTATCAATTTAATTGACGTGTTAATAAAAACACTATATGTTTGGACAGATTGTTCAAAACTAAAATTAACAGTACTGTAAACAGAGTAAATTTAATATACGATACAGAATAAGCACACTGTATTATAGACATATTATTGATTAAATAACAAAAAAAAATCTATAGAAAAAATGAGACCATTAGCTTTCAAACCATTATTTCTGTTTTATAGATACATTTTTTCGATTTTGCAATAGTTTGTCATTTTTTATCTGTCATATAATAATATATTATCGAGAACTTTCACAAAAAATGCTTGCGTTTGCCATTTCAAAGGAGTATACTTTTGAACGGATGTAGAAGAAGCTCCAAAACATGGATAATATTGATAGGATTTAAAATTAAATATATAAGTTTAAAGTTATATCGGATTAAAAAGAAAAATTAAAATACGCGAAAATTAATTAATTTAAAGCAATTAAGCATTAAAATCGAAGAAATCAATCCAAAAATATCGTCTTTATTCCATTAATGAATAATTTTTAGAAATTTTAGTGAATGATAGAAATAAAAATCAATGAAAAAAAATTAATGACAGTAAAACTGACTTCACAGATGAATTTCTAATAAAGAATATTTACGGAACAATTATACTAGTATTTAACGTAATTCAATACTGGATAATATATCCACAAATTAACCAAATGAAATCCCTTTTAACCACATATAAAGATTGGCGGACAAACATAGTCAAATCCATAAACTGGACTTCTCTCTGAGAAAGTCAGCTAAAAACAAAAAATGATAATATAATATAATTATTAAAAATTCTTAATTAACTCGGTTTCAGAACAAGTTTTACTATAATTAACTTCATTAATTGATTCAAAAATAATTTATAGATAGATAAGGATTATTTCTGTCAGTGTTCAGAAAATTGTGATTATTAAGGATGTGATTTATCGGGTAATTCTCGCCTATAAAAAGGATTTGTGATTACTATAATTAAAATACTGGAAAATACTATTAATTAAAAGATTAACTTTCGTTAATTAAGATTATATAACTTTAAATTTCCCGATTATCCTGTTTAAAGGCTTTTTTAAATCTTCCGGTTTTAAGGAAATGTCTATATTTTTCCCGTTTTAATCATATTTTGAAAGAAAAATTTTTTAATAATAGAAAAGTTAAATAATTTTACAAAATTTCAATTTAATAGCTTCTCAGAAACATTTTATGACAGTTTTTGAAATATTTATAGATTTTGAAGGTTATTTTAATTAGAATAAAAATTCATTCTGTTTGAAAAGTGCTACAGAGTAGAATAATATTTATTTTTAATTTAATCCTTTATTAAATAAAAAAGTATTTTGTTCTAAAACCTTTTAAATTTTGATTTATAAACAACAAAATATAGATTTTGAAGCAATTTTTATTTTCCCAATTTCCCGCCAGTTTTTGCCACTTTTTTTGCCCCGGTTTTTCACAACCATAGTAATTATATAGAAATTAATTCAATAATAAATTTTTTAATAAAAATTTCCATTTTATTTTTAAAAAACTTAAAATATATATACCGGTACTCTTTTTCTTTACAATTTATTTTTTAAAAATTCTAATGTTTGAAATAACTAAAACAAAAAATATTTTTATTATAACTTAAGAATTATTTTACTCTTAAAAATGTTCTATAATTTATGAATTTGTAGTTCGATTTAATAATTAAATATGAGTTCATACGTAGAAATATTTATAAAAAAATCACGTGTTAAAAATTTGTTGTCAAATAAGTTCACTGTAAATCGATTTCTATTGTTGTAAAAATAAAATTATAATCAATACTTAAATAAGTTTGTTCTATCTATTAAAACTTTTACTTAATATTAACTAATTTTTTTCGAAAAGTATTTTAACCTAAGCGTACGTGTCTTGTTCTTGAGAACTCTTATTTTCATTAACTCTTATTTTTCGTTAATGTAAATAA
>JAQGAW010001855.1:0-17188 GCA_034698025.1 Phthiracarus crinitus
TATTGAAATCGACTGATGGCTATAGTATTCGTTTAGCAAATCATAATAAAATTGATTTCGATGCCGACAAATCAATCCTACAATTGGCACCAAAACCTTATAAAATACTTTTAGCTAATGTTTAAATTTTTTGTAACGAATAGATTTAGCCAAAAATAATATTAAGTTTTTATAATCTTTATTATATAACATGTTTTCATTTTACTTACTTTTTTATGAAATAAATAGTGTAAAAATTGAACAATTCAACATCACATAAATTGTTATTAACCGAACTCTCAAAAGTATTATATATGCGAATATTATTTCTTCCTAAATTTTTTAATAATTTTTTAATTTTTAAAAGTAAATTAAAAATCAGCATAAGTCGCCTGATGATGACTAGAAGTGTCAGTGCAATATAAAAATGTGCGACTGTCGTGTAAAATTAAAAAACTTATCATAAAAATAGTTATAATTATGTTATTTTAAGCAATATTTGATATATTTTTATCCTCTTTTTATCAATACTTAATAGATTTTAAATCCATTTTTAATTATTTAACAAATTTTAGTCCATTTTTAGTTTATTTTTCATTTTTAGACTATTTTAAGTTTTTTGTGTACATTATTAGACCATTTTAATCATTAGCTCATTTTAAGTATTTTTTACCATTTTTGACTAATTTTTAGCACTTTTTATGACATATTTTTTCTAATAAAGACTCCTATCTCCTAAATACCCCTTTAATGAATATAAAACCCGTTCTAACTATATATAAAAATATATTCTAACTATACACAGACAGAAAGACAGACAGACAGAGACCTAAAGAGACAGACAGACAGAGACAGACAGATAGAGACAGACAGAGACAGACAGACAGACAGAGACAGACAGACAGACAGACAGACAGACAGACAGACAGAAATAAAGACAGACAGACAGACAGACAGACAGACAGACAGAGACAGGCAGAGACAGACAGACATTTCAAATCAAATATCTCCTTTAGTTAAAGTTATCTAAAAAATTTTTATTGCAATAAATTGCGTGACACAAAACATTTAAATTCATTCCTTTTCCAACAAAATCATTATTTTATGCTCCATGAAAGTTTCATAGATAATTCAATTCCATAATCATTACACAAATTACTGCTATATTAAAAACCTTTAGCTCCACTTTCCTAAACTTAGTTTATATAATTGATTTTGAATAATAAATATTCTGAATGTCGAATTCTTAATATTTTTAAAGAATAATCTTATTTTTTAAATATTACCATTACCGAGAAATTTATTTTTGATAACTTCATTACCGTACCATAATCGCAGGATTTTTCAATTCCACTACAGTTCCATAGTAATGGTACAAAATTTTGAATCAATTCAATAAACCTTAGATTATTAATTTATAACTAAAGAAAAATAATTAACTTCGCGCCATTTAAATGAAAAAAATGAATATTAGTTTTTAATTCTTATTTTCCTAAAAAATTGTATATAAATTTCAGGAATTAGATTAATGTTTTGAGTACACATTGTAGCTTTTCATTAGTTAATCCAACTGGTGATTGTTGTTTAGATTAGAGTAGTAAATCGTTAAAATTTTTAGGCCCGAGCCCGACAGAAGCCCGATAGTTTGAAGTTGGGCCCGGCCCGAGCCCGATTATTTCAAAAAGTCAAAAGCCAGGCCCGATTGGGCCCGATTCAATCAATTATGTACAAATATGTATGACTAAATATTCGTCGAAATATGACATTAAAAACGATAAATTATCCACTTTTAAAGGTTTTTATTGAGTTTTTGTTCTCTATTTATATTAATTTAACAATTATTAAAAGAAAATAATACTTTTAAATTTTTTTAATTTCTGAAATATCAAAAATTAGAAAATTCTATAAAAATCAGAGAAACTTCAAAGCCCAGCCCGGCCCGAGTTTTTTATTATTAAGCTCGAACCCGGACCGGCCCGTGGATTCTTGTCGGGAACCCGCGGGGGGCCCGACAAATCGGGGGCCCGTTTACTAGTCTAGTTTACATGATTCATAAAGATGCGAATCTCATTTAATTCAATTTTCTAATAATTGTTTTTTAAATTTTTCACTTAATTGTTTATATTCATCTGTGCAATCTTTATATTTATGTTGAGATTTTTTTATTATACTAAATAAGAAATTTTCTTTTTCTTTATATTATTTAAGTGATTTTAAATAACCTCCTATAATAATTATTACAATATAGCTTACATACATTGTTGAATCTGATTAAAAACGATAATAATTCATTGTACTGTATAAATGAAACATTATCAAATAGGTCGTAATATCTGATTTTGCTATTTGGTGATTAATTAATTTTTTTTATATTTTTGTTATTTTTTAATATTATTAGATATTTTCGGAATATGCCAATAGAAAAAGCGGATTATGCCACACCGATAAAATTATTTATACCTATAAAGTATTAAAAAAACATAATTAAAAGTG
Organism: Phthiracarus crinitus; assembly: GCA_034698025.1. Taxonomy (NCBI): domain Eukaryota; kingdom Metazoa; phylum Arthropoda; class Arachnida; order Sarcoptiformes; family Phthiracaridae; genus Phthiracarus; species Phthiracarus crinitus. The sequence goes on from JAQGAW010001855.1 coordinate 2,473, forward strand.
TTCGATTCAATTTTTTGTAGACCCTGTAACTCTTTGATTTGACTGGAGTCATATTTTATTGAATTTAAAAGCTCTTAAAACTGAAATTTTAAATGATTACAAAAATACTCAAACCATACATGTGGTAAATTTAAATTTTAAATGACCTTGTATTTTATGAAGTATTTACTTTTACTAAATTATTTAAACTATAGACTTATATTACGCGAGAATATATACTAATAATAGAAATTAAATTATATTATTTTTGTCGTTTAAGATATGTATAATTATTTATACGGAAAATTTTTGATTTAATAAACATTAAGATTGTATAATCAATTATTATGATCGAAATGAGATGTTTGTTCTTTAATTAAATTTAAATAGTAATTTTCACTAAAACGTTATAAGCTATATACATCTAAAATTGTCCATCAAAACCCATGAGTTTTTGTGACATCTCAAAATTTTGACCAAAATTTCAAAAAATTATCGTTTAAATTCGTTGAGTTTTTCGAGGGGGCGTAGTTTAGGCTTTCATCAGGAAAATATTTTTAAAAACTATTTTTTGAAAAAAAAATTTGGTCAGACGGACAAAATATTGTCCGCTAAATCCGTTGAGTTTTAGACCCTCCCTTGAATTTTGAAAAAAGTCGAAATGAGACCCCCCCTGACCATCAGACATTGGGACACCCTGGTAGTAGTAATGAAAATATTATTAATGGAAGCAATATATAAAAGAAAATTACATTATTAAAAATAACAATCATATTCGATAATGTATTAAATTGAATAAATATCTATTACAGTTAATTTCAAATAACAGAGTAATAAATATTATTTTAACTTTGAATGAATGATCAATATTTACAGTATATAAAGTAAAGCTTCCGCGCAGAAAAGATGGAGACAAAAGTCTGGATTTTTTATAAATTGCTTAAAGCTATTCATTACACTTTGTTTGAACAAACAATTTTTTTGTAGATTTTTAATTTTATACTGATTATACTACAACTATAGCTACATCTTTTCTGCGCTGAATCCTTAATATAAACATAAAAATTTGAATATCAAGTTTTATTAATTAAATCGGTTAATTAAATATATGAAATAGTAATACTAATTGTTATTATCATTATTTTCAAGATATTGTTGTGATTTTAAGGTAAATGTGTAAAATAGAGTCCTAAATAATCAAAATGTCAAGGCCCGAACACGATTTATGTCCGCCAGGCAGAGTCCCGAACCCGACAAAAGCCAAACGAATTTAAATTAATTTTAATTTTTTTCCCAGTGTTAGTTATTTATTATATATGAGTTTTTCGTTTTAATTTAAATTTTATACATTATATTCTTAGATTTTTATCTAATTTATCAGAAATTTCGGTACGTAATATCTTAAAGGAAAAATATCTAACGTTTTTAAAATAAGTGATACGCATTATAATACAAAGCGCATTATATTTGGAACTTGAGGGTAAACATTCATATCATTTTTTGAATGAATGTAAAACTGCGCAGAGAGTGTCGAATGTTGGTCTAATGCTTTTATGTTATTAATTTATTTGCACTAAAACTTTTATCTTAAAGATTCAAAAAATTTATTTGTGGCATTGATATTAATTAAATTCCAATTATAAATAAACGATATATTTTTAGTACTCATGTGAGTCACTCGACTGTTAAAGGATTTTATTTATTTTTCAGTACTTTGATTAGGAAGCTAATTATAATTATAATAACGTATTTAAAAAATAAGAATTTTTTAAATTATTTTAAAGAATAATGTTTTAAAAATTTTGTGTGTAACAGTAAATATTTGTTTCCAATTTAATATATTTAAAACAAAATAAGTTTGTAACTTAAAATTTGAATATATTACAAACCAATATTCTAAAAAACTCTCCATATTTGTTAACAAATTATGCTGACTGTCAGTATCTATAATGTCGAAGCTTGTATGGCCCTTCTAGTGTATAAATAATTATAAGTATTATATAAAAGAACATGTTTGACTTAATTATCATTGATTCCAATCATAAATAATATATTATTTTAAAGAAATTTGTTAAACAAATGAAGTGTTTATTTGTCAAAATAACGATTAAACTTTATTTACTGATTTGTTTTGTAAATTTTCACATTGTTTTTTAAAATGAAATAGTAATAAAATTAATTATAATAAATTTTTTAAAAATTAGAATAAGTTCCAATTTAAAAGTATTATCATAAATATTGCTAATTAAAAAAATTCGATTACAACATAATTGATTTGTATTAAAGCAAAGAAAACATAATACCAAATATCTATTTAATTTAGAGATGTTTGATCCAAAATAAAGCACTTAACTCAACGTTTCTTAACATTTATAAAAATGTGTTCTGGACTTAGAGAATACAAACTTTTGCAAAGTTTCGGCGGATGCTATAAAACGAAAGGATATTTGATTATATTAATTAATATTAAAATGATTACGAAACTTCTGTTTAAATAAACCTCAGTTTTGTCAGTGCAAGTAAATCGATAGTTGTATACACAATACAATAGAGTCAACTTTATAGTCAATAGCGCAAGTCTACGCCCCAAACAATTTCTCGGTCCAGCACCGAATGGCAAATACGCGAACGGATGGTGTGAACTGTTTTCCGGAAAAAATCTTTCCGGTTTAAAAGAATCAGGTTCTGAAAAGTATTCAGGGTTCCTATGCATGGAATATATAGGAATTTCAATTGAGTCGCCCTTAAATATTTTTACATTGTTTTCTAAACTAAAGTCTTCGGACGCTACTCTATCTAACGAAATCAAAGGTGGATATAAACGAAGGGTTTCCGATATCAATGCGTTCGTGTACTTTAAATTTAGCAGTAAATCGTAATCGAGTTCAGTCTAATAAATATTAATAGTAATCAGAATTAGCATTTGTTATGTATTCAATTAGTAAACTCTTTACTTGCGATTCAAGGACACTCTTTGCCTCTTCATATAGCTTTTGCTGAGCATTTTGATTACACGCGAGATTATAAACGGCATATGATAATGTGGCAACTGTTGTGTGATATCCAGCAATATATGCCAACATACATATCCCAGTTATTTCATCCGTTGTTAAGACTGTTATATTAATAGCGGAGAATTAAAACCGATTATTTATCTCTCATATGTAAACTTTTTATATATTGAGATTTTATCCTTACTATTATACTTAGATGTTAATAACTCACTGTTTTCTAATAATTCGTTAAAATTTTCAATACAAGTGTCAAACCTATTATTATTGATTTTAGCTTCTAATAAAAAATCTATAAAATCACAACGTTTGTCATTAGTTTTGTTTGATATTTTTTTGCCGATTATATTCTCCGTGAGATTTGCAAAAAATTTAGTGATATTTGGGGAAATTATTTTCAAATTGAATAGTTTTGCAATTCGTGGAAATTTAAGTATTAATAAAAATTTTGGTATATCTAATAATTTAAATTCATGTGAAACTAATTTTTTTGCATTAATAAAAATCGGATTGTTTTTGACAGTCATTGCGTTATATTTAATACCAAACATTAAACTTGCGATAACGTTAATCTTGTAGGCTTTGAAAATGCGAATCATATCAATGTCACTGTTTTCTTTAATCAATCCATTGAAATTTGTTATTAAATTTTTCGCGCATTCATCAATAATTGGGAGTGTATTTCTAAGTTTTCCACTTGAAAAAATGGGTGTAATTAATGAATGGATACGTTTCCACTTATAAATGTCAGAAGTCATTATATTATCCAATATTTCGTCATTAAATTTTAACTCCTTTTTAAAAAATATTAAATAAAAATAAGTTTTACATTAAATTGAATTTAATTCATTGATTTAAACATAATTAAATTCATTAAATAAAATTTGAAATTTCGCTAACACTCATCTCCGAACTATTAAAGTCTAACGCCAAATACTCTACGCTTAAAGTCTAACGTTTTTAACAAAGCTTAGCTTAAATAAAAATAATTCTTAAAGACAATATTAAATTTTAATATAAAACGCCTGTCACACACAGCGCTGTCACTAACTTTACAATAGAAAGCCTGGCCAACCCAATCCAATACACAATTTACAACAATAAATCAAATCACACATTGCCATTACTTTACACATTTGACTATTTTAATATTCGATCGATATGTTAAGAGATCGTTCGTCAATCGTGCATTAACTACTGAATGATATTTATAAAATATATACCAAAGATTAAATAAACCAATAAATGATAGTAATTTTATTTGAGAAACTTATATTTAGATAATTGTGTCCAGAAAATTTCAGTTTAAATCATAATTTACTCTAAATTTCCTTTTTTATATAAAATACTCACAATTCATGCTAAAAATCCCCTTTAAATTAATATATAACTTATAAAAGTTTATTATTAAGCATATATATTACCATTCTATTCGGAAAAATGTTAAAATGATTGACCAGTACTTTTTTGATCATTTCTGGATCAGTACATATAATAATTGGTTGAAAAAACATTTGATAACCAAACAGTTTGCCATTTATCTTCACCAGTGATTGTTCTAACAAATGAATATTTTTGGTACTCATTGTATCAGATAATGACCACACTTTGCTAAAATTTATATTTCTTTTCTTCCAATAATTTTCTTTTTGTTGAGAATATCTCCTATTTTTATTATAAAAACTATCGTTGCTATATATTAATTTAAAAATTAGCGATATATCAATTCTATTTAACATGAACTTTAAACAAGAACGACTTGTTTACACCTTTGCTAACTTTCTTATAGGTTAATACTAACTTCTGGATTAATTATACTTGTCTATAATTCAATACTTTGCAAGTTATGAAATCTCTTAAGTTGTTTTATGAAAAGACTTTATTTAGTATTAAGTATAAAGAATTCGTACACCAAGACTGATGAATAGGCAAAGAGAAAGTCAATTTTGGTCAAATAAATAAGCGGGGTATTTCTAATAGAAAGTCAGCTTAAAATTAATTAAGTAATTATCATTTCTATTTATTAACTCACCATTTAATTAGTGTTATTAAGAAAATAACAATTAGTATTAAAATTAATGAAGGTTTAATCAATAATTCTCTTAAATCACTCATAAAATTCATTTTGTTTTATAATATAGACTATCTTTTGTAAATAAACATTCTTATATAAAGGAAGTGAAAACTTTATTAAATTTCACTTTTAAGTCCTTGAATTTTAATAAATTAAATTTTATCATGAATTACTTTTTTAAAATTTTTATATGACTTTGCAAAAAGCAATATTATGGATTTGCTTTTGTACGTCTGACCATGTACATTTTAGAATTAAAGACTCCTATCTTCAAAAATAACCCTTTATTAATATAAAGAAAATTGCCTTCGTCAATGCATTTTATGGCAGTATTGTAAGGATTTTTTTTACATATGCCAATTTTTACCCTCATAGTAATAGATGTTATGAATTTAATATTTATACTAAATAAAATTTTATTTTAATCTTTAAAATATATTTGTTATTTGGCTTTCAATTTTAATTAAATTGCATATACAGTTAGACTTATAGTTAGGATTATTTTTATATATTCCATATTTTCAATGTTTAGTGATGATAATTTACCTCGTGTTATAATTTAAGTCGTTAAAATAATACAAAATAACCTCCTTCATTGTTATAAATAGTATAAAAGCCTAACAAATTGTCTAATATATTATTGAAAATTCAATATTGAAAAATAAAATTTCTATGACGCAAAATGTCACAAGAATTTAGTTTTATATTATATTCTAGGACAAAGCATGGCATATGTCGAAAATTTCTAACAATATACGAAAGAGAATGGCATATGCAGTTAATGTCTAATAATGTGAAAATATAGCAAAGATAAACAAGCGACTAAAAACTAACTAAATGTCAAACAGCAAAGTCATATATTGTGACCGTATTGATCTTGTTTCATTATAATTTTGTAGAAAACAAATTCGTTTTCCTTTTAGATAATTTGATATAACATTAATATCATTTAATCTATTCAATCTCATATAAGCACTCTGTCTACGTATACATGTTTACTTCAACGTTGGAAATATTTTAATAAATATATTTTCAATAACAATCTGATAACTGTTTCCAACCATATATATAATGTTTTAGAGATAAATCTCTTGCCTTCAAAATTATGATATTTTCTGCTAAGTGTTTTTTAGCCCACTTTGTCCAAAGGAGTTATTGGATTATCAATGTCTTTCTGTGTCTGTCTGTAGACCGGTCTATATATTTATTAAGGGTTTTTAGCTCACTTTAACTAAAGGAGCTATGGGATTTGGGATATCTGGATGTCCGTCTGTGGACAGGTCTCTATATTTAATAAGGGATTTTTTCTCTATATTAATAAAGGGATTTTTTTCAAATAGACTCCTATCTTCATAAAATTAGACTCCTATAGTCTAAAAATCATTGTTGAAAAGACTCCTATCTATCTTAATTTGGGCTAAAATTGGCTTTAAAATGGCCAAAAATGGACATAAAATGGGCTAAAAATGGGTTTTAAAAATCTAAATATTGATTATATGTTTGTTAAAAAGGCTTTAAAATAATCAAAATTAGCGTTAAAATATAATAAATTATGCTAAATATAGGACAGAATTGGATAATCTATTGTTTAAAACAACATAATAAAAACTATTTCGAGTTAAAACCATTTATACTCGTAATCATATTATCATATATAATACTTTTGAGTGTCCGCTTAACAACAATTTATGTGATGTTTACTCGACGAGTGCTAAAACATAAATGAATCTAAATTCATAATAAACTCACTGAAGTGCTATTTACAACAATATATTATAAAACTATAAATTTTTTTCATTAGCACAATATTCAGTAAAAGTACAAAATGCGTAAATAACAAAATACAATATAGTTGGCCAACAATAGAAACTAAAATTAAAATGACAAAAAATATTTAATGCATAAAAATTTGGTATATCCTATTGAATTAACTTATAATATAATATAAAGTTAGCTTATTATGTATGTTCATACTCTTTCTTTTTTATATTAAATTCAGAATTGTATTGATATTCCTATGTATAATTCTTAACCTGTCATACTTAATGGTATTGATAAGGTATCAGTCATAACAGAGTTTTATATTTTTATCAAATTGAGTTAATTCCGAAGCAATTTTTAAATTATATTAAATAGGATTAAATTTTCTAAGCTTTCAACAAAAAAAAATAGTTTATAATTATTTTAAACATTCTATTCTAGTATTTTATTTTAATGAATTTATATATAGATTATATTTATTTTTTTTGAAACAAGTTTGTAAAATACAAATATAATCATATAAATAATTTTTAATAAATTAGTATTATTTTTATACTTATAATACTTTTTAAAAAATTTTTTCAATTTATGAGTCGTTTTTAAACTTTTTAAAAAACCATGAGCTAATATAAATTCTTAATATCAATATATACACATATCCAAATATGGTTTTCTTAAGTCTGCCACAATAATTTAAGTTTAGATAAAAATTATATTTAAACTTATATAGGAAAACTGAAAGCACAGCATTACATAATTTTATTCTTTCCAACTCTTCAGTGAAATAAACTAAAGAATTATTTTCAAAGTTTAAAAAATTAAATTAACATTCATTTTAAATAGCTATATTTCTAATATATAAATTTAAATTGAATTGAATTTTTAAAAGATTTTAAAATATTTAAACTCAATAGAATTTTGTTTCAGTCTTATTTCAGAATATTGTGTTCATGAATAGACAAAAATTTAAATATAAGTTTTCCTTACTGGTGTGAAAATGTAGAAGTTTCATTAATAACATTCTAATAATTTATATTAACTTTCATAGTTTCATCGTAATTGAATGCTCAAGGATGGGGTTACATCCAGAAAATCTGAATATTTTTTGGTGAGTGGAGCTGTTAATGTTATATGATTTGAATGACAATTTTTTTGGTTTTCGGAACAAAACTTTCCAGAAAATAGCCTTAACGACACTTCCTTTAAAAACTTGACATATTTAAATTAGAATCTTTTAAAATTTTTGCCATCATTTGCATATTCTGAAATAAACATTTAACAAACATCTTTATTTTTATTAAATTCCAATAATAATTTCAAAAAGGGCTAAACTTTTATTGATAATAAATAGAAGCAGTTTCTAGAAAATCCCATTTATATTCATTGAATGCATTACCATCAGTTTAATGTTAACTTTTATACTGGGTTAACTCTAATCATTTAAATGTATTTTAATTTTCCTGTTTATGGTAATTTCTTGAAGTTTTTTCTGAATTGTTTATATATTGAAAAATTTCCCGATATTAATCAAGTTTTTGATTCATTTTTGTTAACTGTTCGCTCGTGTTTTGACTAGTTATTAGTCCCGGAAATCCCGTTTTCTAATATAACAAAGACTCATCAGTTTTGATCATAGTTACCAAGACTCGAAAGCTCTAGGGGGGGGGTCAGATCCGGAAAATCTCAATTTTTAGGGGGGGTCAAAACTCATCGGATTTCAACGACAATTTTTTTGGCCTTCAGACCAAAATTTTTTTTTATAAATTTTGTTATCGATAAAAGCCTAAACCACGCCCCATCGGAAAACTCGACGGATTTAAACGATAAATTTTTGGAATTTTTGCTAAAATTTAAATGGGTCACAAAAACTCATTGGTTTTGATGTACAATTTTTTTACATTTGTCAAAAAAAATTTCAAAATTTTCAAATTTTTCCCGTCCTAAAATTTTTCCAAATTTTTTGTGGGGGGGGTCAACTTTTCCAAAATTCTATGGGGGGGGGGGGGGTCAACCCTAGGCAAGTACTCCCCTCTGGGTAACTATGGTTTTGATAGACAATTTTTTACAATGGACCCAAAACTTTTCAAATTTTTCAAGTTTTTCTCGTACTTTAATTTTCTAAATTTAAGGAGTTAGTGGTCAACTTTTGCAAACATATAGGGGGACGGTCAACCCTGGGCTAGAATCCATTTTTGTAAAAATGCTAACTTAATAAATAAGAGAGAAAATATTTTCTGAAGAGTAAAACTTTTTGTTGCAGAAAAACTTTAATATATTATTTTTTTTAATATTCTAACGCCAACACAATTCAAATGATGTCTCAACTTTTTGATCTACATATTATCCGTTTGAATTATTCATCAATATTTTATTCATAATATCTTTTATAGTTCAATTGTCACAAAGTTTTTAGTTTCATCTGAAAAGTTTTAAGAAGAAGAATTTTTTCAAATTTTATTAATTTATTAAATTTAGATACTGGCAAACAAGACAAAAATTTATATAAATATATACTAATAACTCTTTAAAAATTGTAAATTCTTATCGAAAAGTAATCATTAATTATTATTAGAAATAAAATTTAAATTATGCGTAAAAACCAATATTTTGTAGAATTGCAATGATTGGTATATTAGTAATAAAATGGCCTAAAAATAAATAGTATTAATTAAACCAATGAATCATAATATTTATTTTATTCATTACTTGTAAACAATTCATGATAATTAAGATAATGAATAAGTAATCTTCGTTTTTGTTCGCATAAAGATTAAACGTTAACCAAATCATAGACATAACAAAGAAATTTAATTCAAATCCAAAAGACATCGTTAGATCTTTGTTTGTTTGACTTGAATTCGAGATTTTTAACGCATTTTTTGCCGATAAGATTATAAAACACAGTGTGATAGTTATAATCAATAATACAGGGCCTGTAATGGATAAGAAATTAAATAAAGTTATTTATGCTTTTTATGATAACTTTAAATGAAATATATAATACTTATTATAATCCAAAATTGATTGGTATTATGTGTTGACGACAACCAGCAACTAATATATATAAATATAATAAAGAAAAAATTTATTATTAATTCTATTGTTGCGATACTGGACACAGTACCGCCGATTCTAACCAATATCTGATAACAAGATGTCTTAATCGCTGAATTACGTTAAGATATACCATGGAAGGTCACTGACTTCAATAACATTAACGACTTTTAATATAACACTAAATTGTGTTAAATACAGTACAGCGCTTTAATAGAAAGCGTGTGTTTTAATTGATATGAAAAACGAAGTGTGTTTGTTTAACACGTTTTTTGATATGTAATGTGAACAGTATTGTGTGATTGTGTCTGTTTGAGAGCACGTAAGTAACTGTTAACGTAAATATGTGTGTAAGTGCTTAAATAGAGAATTATTACTAATAAGTGAAACGATAGTAATATGTCTAAATAACCCTAAATAGCATAATAATGAGTAATATATTGAGTAATAAGTGAATATAATAAGTGAAAGTATGAGAACTATGACATTAACTATAAAGAGAATAAATTTAGATGACTAAGCGCTTAAATTTATGATGAATATTTGTTGGTAACCTACGGTTCACAACAGTATATATATAAATATATTAAATTTTGTTAACAATTTTCTCCGTGATGCTTACGTTATAGTTAGAGCTTGAAAAAGTTAGCGTCATAAGTACAGTTACGCTATTTTTATTATGTAAATCATAGAACGTCCACACGTTAAAGACGTCTTAACAATAAATGTGTAAATCAATTAAAAAAATAAACTTTGTTACTAAATTTAACTAATCAGTGATGCCGCTACACTTCCCTATTTTTAATTGACAATATTAGATATTTCGATTCTCATATATATCATTAGAATACTATACAGTATAAATATTAGTGAAGACCTATTTGAGTCTGGATTTGTAACAATATCATTGTAGATATTAACGACCATATTTTAGCGACTATTGCCCGCGGGCTATAAAATACAAAGGCCAATATATTTTGAAAAAGTTACAGTGCAAACTATACATGAGGTGCTGTTACGTCTTATTTATTAAACATATATAAATTTCATCATATGTATTATATTCTATCCGAATTAATCTGCAGTTAATTAAAAACTGTTTCAATAATATATTAAAACGAATTTGAAGTGTGTTTATCGATAGTCATTTATATTAGAAAATGTATGAATAAACATCGCAGACACTCCACAGCAGATTTTTCACACCAAAAATGTTTTCCTAATTAAGGAATAGAGCCATATATTTATTATTTTTGTTATTAAGAAAATATTATATTCAACATTCTAGCATAATTTTTGTGTAACAATTAAATTAGTTTTTGAACAAATGTTTTAAAACAATATTTAATAATATACAGTATAACAAGATTTAAAAGCCCGCCTTCGGAGAGCGAATTAATAGTTTAATGAGGATTAAAAACTATTAAAATCTCACACAATTTGCTTATTAAGTGTTGTTGTTTTTTATGGTTAATGTATGTTATATATAGTGATGCACAAAAGTCAAAAGTTAAAGAAATGTTTTAACTCTTAACCTTAACTCGCAAAATTATATTAACTTTAACCTTAACCGGTTAAACAAATTTTGACCCTAGTTAACTCACATTTTTGACTCAATATTTTAAATTTAATTAAAATATCAAATATGAGTAAAATAATACAAATTAAAAAATTAAATTTTTATAATAGAAATTTCTAACGTGAAAAATAATTATATTTTAATTTTTTATTAACTTTATTACTTAAATAATTTTTCTAATTACCCGATTTCTTAATAAAATGCATGAAAAACTATATAATAAAATTAAATAGAGTTACCCTGTTAACACGGGTTAAGCTTAAAATTAACCAGTTAAGAAACTCTTTAACTTTTAACTTTAACTCGTCCCATATTTCTTAACTTTTAACCTTTACTTTAACCGGTTAAAATTTACATCTCTAGTTAAATCATATATAATCATAAGAATTATTTGTGAGAAAGAGCTAATATTTAAACTTTCGTAAATATTTTTTTTTGGATTTGCACTATTTATAAATAATTATAACTAAATTGCTTAATTTACATGAAAACTTCAAAAAAAACACAATCAATTTATGACAAATACGCATTAAAGATGCTATCTTTTTTCAGAACCAAACCAAACCAAATCGCTATATTTTTAATGTAAACCAATCCGAACCAAACCATACCATTGGTTAAACCATTAAACCAATTGTTAAAAATTTTATTAACTCAATTAAATAATAAATTATTTATAAATTATTTTTTTTCAAAAAAATTACTAATACTGATTTACTAACTTTATTTGGCTTTAAAATCAGTCATGTTTATAATTTTCGCAATAGTGATGCGACTTAAGACTCTAAAAATTCACATATTTTATAAATTATTTGTGTATAAATAATAGTTAATGGTCTTTTCGTTTTATAATTGTTTTAATTTTTAATAGCTAAACCAAACCAAACCATCGGTTGTTTTTAAAATTAAAACCAAACAGAACCAAACCATAAATCTATGGTTAAAACCATGATTTAACAAATACAACTCAAACTATTAGCATCATTAATACACATGTAATAAATACGTTTGAAATACGCTTGCCATGTGGTTGCTAAGTCTGGGTAATAGATTGCCCCGTACTTACTTTAGAGTTGATATAATTTTTGTTTTAATTGATTAAGATGTGAAAATGACTGATATATTAATAAATAATTAATTGAGACATTTCTAAAACCCCAAAAAAGATCACTTTAAGGGTAAAAGAATTTATGAGCGCGAAAAAGGGTAATTAGGGTGCTTTTTATCCCGTTGTTCAGCTGAAGTGTAAAACGATTTATTATTAAGGTTTATTGGCGCACAATATTATATTTTAGAATTCGCTTTTATATTTTTTAATATTATATGTATTGTTTATCAGTGTGTGTGGAAAATTAAGGAGTGTCTTAAACTAGCGTTTAAATGCTGTCTTGTTTAGTAAATAACGGATTTCCACAAATTTCGAGGTAAATTTGGTTTACGAAAAGCTAAGTTTAATTTTGGAAATTTAGATTTTATAACATAAAATAAAATAAATTGTTTGATAAACCAACACAGTTATGTTACGTGTTTGAGTTCAATACTTTAACAAAAGAAAAAAAATTTTCAACAAATTTAGGTACGCGTGGATATTTACTAAAACTTTTACAGACGCAAATATAATTGATCCCATAAACTGATTAACATATTTTTCTACTATTTTATGCTAACCCTTGAATTTTAAATTAATTATAAACGCATATAAAAAGATAATATTCGTTTAATATCATAAATTTCAAGGAAAAGCTCATATGTACTAAACACAAGGTAAACTATAAATCTTTTTTTTTTGTTTTCAAGTTACTCTAAAGATTAAAAATATTAAGCAAATATAGAGTTTAGATATAATTAAAAAAGTATTGTTGTAATTATGTATGTTTAAGTATTTTCAATACATAAAGAAATATAATTTTTAGAAGTTTTAAAGAAAACAAAATGATCATCTATTGGACTTCAAAAGATTTTATCTTTCAATGACAAATATATGGTTTAAGTAGTATAATATAGTACATAAAAAGTTTAATACAATTCTAAAGCATTTTTAAGGTGGTTTTAAACATTTAATTAATTAAAACTATAATAATAACATTTAATCACAATATGCAAATGCATAAAAATTGAGTCCATAATAATGAGTTATGCAATAATTATTATAGTATTAGTTTAATCAATATCCTATTAACTAATACTAAAAGAATTTATCTTATAATAAATGACGTTATATTTAATTAATTTTATTTCTATATTGCATATATTATGAATTGCATAGCAATGAGATTTTATTGATCCAAATTTATTAATTTTAAGCAAACAAAAATTGAACGAATTTTTAATTTTATGGATGATTTTAAAACTTCTCAGTTATTTTGTATTAAATCGTTGAGAATCCGAATAAAAAATATATTTTTATAAAATAAAATTTATCATTGACTCTAATTATTTTTATTAAATTGTCATAAACAACAATATTAACCATAAATTAAAAGAATTATCGAATATTATTGACATTTTTGACAACTTTTGTGTAAGTGTAAAAAAACCTGACCCCGAACTTCATTTCACAATCGCATAAGAAATATCAGAACGTAAATATTAATGCATTTATATAAAATAATTTAAATATAAAATTGAGATAATATTGTAATTTTTATTTAATCATATATAAATCTAAATTAAGAAATACGTATTCGTATACTCTATTAAACGAATTAATAAGGCATACGTAGTCTTAATTTGCATCTTTAAATGCCACAAATAAGCATTTAAATTTAAATGATTATATTATCTCCATTTCATATAGTATTGGTGTGAAGTTAAACTGTAAGACATATTTTTGGACAAAAAGAGATTTATATTTTCTTAACATTACAAAATCGATTTATTTTTTAAAACCTTTTATTCACTGACTTAAAAAGCATGTATAACAACGAAAACAGACAGAGATTAAGGTATATTTTTTATTTAACATTAAATGTAAAACTATATTTATTTAATATTGTTGCGATACTGGACACAGTACCGCCGATTCCTTATAATACCTGATACCAAATATCTTAAGCGCTTCACGAAACGTTAAGATATACCAATAAATGGTCACTGACTTCAATAACTAATAACGATTTAATATAACACTTAATTAATACAATACAATGTGTGTTTGTGTGACACGTTTGATATGTGTTTGTGAACAGTATTTGAGTGTCTGAGATAACTGAGAGCACGTAAGTAAGTGTATTGACTGAATGAGAGTAACTGTGATAA
>JAQGAW010001856.1:0-17170 GCA_034698025.1 Phthiracarus crinitus
TTTGTTTATCCGTTCTTTAAATCTTTATTTATTATATCTCAATTTAGAAGTCTATATGTATGATAGAGATAGAAATTTTTTCGACAAAAGCCTAAACCATGCCTACTCGTAAAACTCGATTAATTTAAAAGAAATTTTTTGAAATTTTGGCCAATATTTAATGCGTCACAAAAACCCATTGGTTTTTTGCACAGTATTTTTTACAATTAATCAAAAAAATTTTAAAATTTTCTATTTTTTCTCGTCATTGAATTTTCAAAAATGTGGGTAGGGGTGGTTAACTTTTCCAAAGAGTTACAGCCAACTTAGATAGGGCTCTGGCCACATTAAGGAATTCAATTATCTTATAATTTTTATGGTTGAGGACAAAAATCTAAGAAGTTTGGCTGAAGACGAAATTTGAAAACTCCTACAGTGGGCGCTCCTAAAAATAAATAAGTGTTAAACAAAATATTTTATATTTACGGTTAGAACAGTGATATTTTGTTAAATATAACACAAAATTTTGTAGTTTAAGAATATATTTTTAAAATTTGGATATCGAAATATTCAAAAAAAAAAATTTTTTTTTGCAAATTTGTAAAAATGTGACATAAATTTAATGAGTCAAAATATAGCTCTTTTTTAATAGATAATTATCAAAAAGATAGGTTTAAATATCCGATTGAAAACTTTCTAAAAATTGGAAAAACATTATGTCTAGACATAATTTGGTTTAAATAAAATCTCTTAAATAGTATAGAAATGTCATGTTTAAAACCCGTAAAACTCACAATATGTTTAAAATGAAATTTAATTGATGTAATACTATCAAAAAATTTTAAATGTACAAAAAAATTTAAAAATTAAATTCAACATAAATTACGTCATAAATTACAAATATAATGTCATTTAACAAAAATAATTTTTTGACGTAATTTATTATAAAAATTTTTAAAATATGACAAAAAAAGGATTAAAGTATTAATAATAATTAATTAATTTTTACAAATTTTGTCAATGTAGTGTATCTGCAGAAGTGGTAATAGTAAGAGATTAGTAATTGCCGAACAGTAGTAATTACAGAACAGTAGTAATAGTAGATCTGTAGGTTCGTGTAAGAGATACAAAAGCGATGAGAACCACGGCTTCAGTAGGGCTCGTTAACGAGTCGTACTGAAGCGGCTGCAGAAGAATACGAACCCCCGAAGAACCAGTTGATATAATACCACGTTTCACGTAAGTAAAACGTATGATAAATATATGAGAAAATCAATTAGAAAACATAAGCATTGAATACGCTATAATAAAGCTTTATTAATAATGCATAACAAGTGATACATTAAACGTGTAAAATGCATGTGAGGTATACATAATTGAAAACGTGTATTAATTATAACATTAATAATATAAGAGTTAAGTATTACAGTATAAAGTACTATGAATAACATAACGTAGTACTACAGTATAAACTCTGACTATTATTACGTGAGTTATACATGTAGTAATAAGTTTAGTATTAGAATAGAAAGTAATACACAAATAGTGTTGTGACTTAAGGTCACATACACCACAATCAAAAAATAATTTTTGTTAAATTACTGATTTTTGGATTTTTGACGTAATTTATGCTATAACACGGGTCTATCTTAAACCGTTTATGAAATTTAAAATATTATGTGTAACACTTATTTTTTTGAGTACACCTGTATTAGTTTTCAAAATAAGTTTTCTG
The DNA here is from genome assembly GCA_034698025.1 of Phthiracarus crinitus. Lineage (NCBI taxonomy): Eukaryota > Metazoa > Arthropoda > Arachnida > Sarcoptiformes > Phthiracaridae > Phthiracarus > Phthiracarus crinitus. The sequence goes on from JAQGAW010001856.1 coordinate 1,715, forward strand.
CCAAAATGCTAAGAATTTTATCCTTTACAAATAAAATTATGATACCGGAGCTTAATCTAAGTTGGTGGTACCTCTTTTAAATTAAAAAATATTTTAATGAACACATAAGTTGAAAAGTCATAGTTTTGACATAAATTACGTTACAAATTTTCAATTTAAAAATAATATGACAAAATTAATTTAGTTTTTAATCGATATTTTTATGAATTTTATGCTATTTTTAATAAATATAAATTTTTTATATATCAATAGAGCCAATTAACATATAAAATGGACAAATCGATATCGGTAGTGACTGGGCTACACTACACCGTTGATTTGTTACCATCATTCGCGTACAAACCGTATTCAAGTTTTTCATTTATACGAATAATTTATTGAATATTAAGGTACTCACCACTCACCCTCCAACGACCACACCCAAATCACCCTGGACTACATCCAGACAATTAGGACCACTTCCCACCACCTTGAACATCACCCCGACAACCTCGGAGCCAAACGATCCACATGGACCATTTCTCGACCAAACATGACATCCCGACTACTCTGGACCACATTCCGACCACCCAGGATACCACACTGACAACAAGGGGCCCATTCGAACTACTCCGGACAACTACTCCCCAACTCGACCAATCTAGACCCCAAACCATTCATCCAGATTACAACCCGCACACCCAGACCCTAATCCGCCCATTTGAACCCTACAGCGAGACAACCTGATCCTACCACGCCCCAATTTGACCCTCCCCCTAACCTAATATGAAATTTTTACCCACCTCAATCCCCCTAAATGGGACCCACCCCTTCCAAACCCTTCCATTTGATCCCTACTCATTGAGCTCGATCCATTAATATATGTGTCGAGTGGGTGAGGCCCCCAGGGTAGGAGCCTATAAAGGGAAAGAAAGACAAACAAATAAACTTTGAGACTTATATATATGATATATAAATAAGAATTTAAAAATTATAAATTAATCTTAAATAATTAAATACCCAAAGCAGCGTGAAAAATGCTAATATTGAATAAATACATAGCACTGCCAACTGGTATAAGAAAATATGTTAATAACATCAAAGGAAAGTGATATTTTTGGTTAAACATGACCACAGAATCGTCGTAGAGATCGCTTAAATAAATGCCCTTTACTTTATCTTTAAAATCTGGATGTTTCTTCACAAAAAACCATCCAATGTGAGAGAAAAAGAAACCACGAGAAGCATTATATGGATCAGCGTCTGTATCGGAGTATTTATGATGAACTCTATGGTCACGAACCCAATCGTATATAGGGATCTGAAACGCTAGACTATTGAAAACCATAAGCAATATTCTTAAAGGTAAATTTGCTTTATATGAATGATGCAACCAAAGTCTATGAGCTCCACATTGAACCCCAATTAAGCCCAATATATTGAATAAATTAAAGTACAATGTGATCCAAATTGAATTACCATTGACTATAATATTAATAAACGTATAAATAGCTAACAAATGACTAAATATGATAGGAATTGTATTGATCCATATAATTTCAAGCTTAAATTTTTTCAATTTATTCTCATTATCATTATCTTTGTTTAAAATTAATTTATTTCCATTATGATCGGTCATCATTTTCATAATGAATTACTTTAATTTATTACACTTTATTCAATAGCCTTTACACCGATCATCTCTTTTTCATGAAGAGTTTTGCAAAGTTTTTAGAGTTGCTTTAGATTATGGCTTCACAAAACTTATTTGATTTGAAAGATAATTTTTCAGTTTCTAAGAAATTGTTCTAAAATTAGAAACAGCAGTTGCTATCAAAAATAGCAAATATAGTAATTAATTTTTAGGAGTAATTCACTTAAACTCTGTTTTATCAGGTCTATAGAATCAACATCGTAAAAAATAAAATTGCTATTTTGATTAAAACGTGTAAGAAACTTCTATAAAAAATTTTCGGCCGATGAGCTTCAAGGAAAACTGTGTAAACATAGGAAAATTTCAAGGGTAAACAAAACATTAGATGAACACCCTTTTAATTACATGCAGCAGATGACGTCACAGATACGGCACTGATACAGACTTATTGGCGAGACATATAAAAAAGAGAAACGTAATGTAACAAACATTACTGTGTCGCCACTTTTTTTTATATGTCTAAACAATAAGACTGTGTCAGTTCTCCGATCTGTGCGTGAAATAAGCTAATATCGAATTAATACATAGCACTACCAATCTGTATATATAATACCTTATATTATATAAGCCTTTACACCGATTATCACTATATATCATAAACAACATTAGTACAGTTGAATCAAAACATTTATTTTCTTAGAATTGATTTCTAGCTGAATTTGTTGATAAAGTTTTTACGTTTATCTGCAAACATAAATTTAAAATTTCCTTCAAAAAAAAGCTGAAAATTTATAAGAAAAATTTGATTATCATTGTTTTTTTCAATTTTTTAATTTGTTTACCGTAATTTAATCCGCGGTTTGAGGAGAAATAAATCCAGCCATCAATTCAAATGGTTTCATATATGATGGCTTAATATTGTGTTTATAAAATCAGATCGTAGTTGTTGTAATAAAATAGATAACAGAAAATTATTGAAATTGCATTAAATTTCCATGAAATCCCAGTTTTAAAAATTGCGAAAAATCCACAATTTTCACAAACATTTCCAAGTGTTCAGCCAATGTTAACGAATAAATTGCTCGAAAGCATAGGGCACTGGTTATAATTAGTGATGAGCATCAGTTAAAAGTTAAGAAAAATCTTAAATTTTAACCTTAACTCTGAATTTATTTAACTTTAACCTTAACCGGTTAAGAAACTTATTAATTTTAACTTTAACCTTAACCGGTTAAGAAACTTATTAACTTTAACTTTAACTTCGTTAACTCGTGAGTTAACCGGTTAACTAATTTAAATTTTTTAAAAATAATTTAGAATTATAAAACAGGTTCTATCAAAATAATCTCATTATTTTAATAGTTTTGATAATCTTCAATTTCCATTTTATTCAGATTTATCACAAAATTAAAAAATTTTACTAATTTTTAAATTATTTTATTTTAACTCTAATCGAAATTTAAAGACCCAATTCTAGTATTTATACATGGTATTTTATTATTTAGTGTAATTTTATTTGCAAAATATTCATTAAAAGCTTATAGTTTAAAATATATTTTTACGAGTTAAAAGTTAACGGTTAACTTTTAGTTAATAGATTAACCCTAACGGTTAAAAATATTTTAACTTTTAACTTAACTTACTCAGAATTTTTTAACTTTTAACCTTTAACTTAACCGAGTTAACTTTTTGGGTTAAAAGTTAACCGCTAAAATGCTCATCTCTAGTTATAATAAAGACGAACATAGGATATCAAAGCAAATGTCTTTTCTCTGATCGAAATCGAAATAAACACAATCCGTTTTCATAAAAATGATTTTCCATTGAGTTTATAATTAATGGTAAACATTTTTCATTATCAACAAAATAATCATCTTTGCCGTTTTCATTATTAATAAAAATCAAAATAGTATTATTTGATGGTTTATTGAACCCTTTCTGTCATTTTTAATTGTCTAAGTAAATATTTTGTGGCACTAAAGTACACAGTTTTTTGTTTTATAGCTTGTATTCGAAAAATATTTAAGCTCCGCCTCCAGAACTCTAAAAAAGGCTTATTTTTAATTAGGGGCGATTGTGGTGATTGAAAGATCTTGATTTAACAATTAATTGGTATCTAATCGCCAACTCTGGCAAAATTCGGGAAAAGGGTGAAAAACGTGGCTAAAGTTTGTAAAAACTGTATTTTTATCGTATCGTTTGTGGTAACAATTTTTATATAATTAACCGTTCTTTGCAATACGCTTTGATTTAATTAAAAATTAAGTTTAAAAATGCAAAAAAAAAGCTAACAAGTCGAATACTAATTATTAAATCGAGATTTCTATTCAAAATTATAAACATTAATACTACTTATTTGTTAATTGCAATAGTTTTTATTGTAAAAATAGTTACAAATTCGATGAATATTACTTTATTGCAAATAATTTATTATGCATTTATATAGAGTTTACTCAAAGCTTATGGCATATGTTGTTATCAGGGTGTCCCAGAGGGGGGTCTGGGTAGGGTATACACCCCCCATGAAAATGGACACACCCGAAAAGTTGGACACACCCCCCCTAAAATTTTGAAAATTCAAGAACGAAAAAAATTGAAAATTTTGAAAAGTCTTTTCACGAAGTGAAAAAATTGTCCATCAAAACCGATGAGTTTTTGTGACACCTCATAATTTTGACCAAAATTTAAAAAAATTATCGTTTAAATTCGTTGAGTTTTTCGAGGGGGCGTATTTTAGGCTTTCATCAGGAAAAAATTTTGGTCGGACGGCCAAAATATTATCCGCTAAATCCGGTGAGTTTAGACCCCTCCTTGAATTTTGAAGTCGAAATGAGACCCCCCAGACAAACAGACCGTGGGACACCCTGGTTGTTATACTAGCTTTATTATATTGCAAATTACTTACTTTTACCTGATAAGCCATTATTTAAAATTAAAAATTTGGAAAATTAATTGACAAATCAATTTTGGTCAAAAAAATGTAATAATCCGTTCGCTTATTAATTCATTGAAAGTAAAATTAATTCGGAAATAAGACTTATAGTGACAACTTTTGTGCAAAGTTTTCGTTTAGGCTTTATTTCTATTTCTCGATTGCGATTTGTCTCGAATGAGGTCGAGTGAGGTCGTGCGGTCGAGTGGGCTGTGTAGTGTCAAGTAGTGTTGAGAGGGGTCTAGTAGAGTCGAGTAGTGACCAGTAGGTCGAGTGGGGTCGAGTTGTGTCGAGTAGTGTTACAATAGTACAGGGTATGTACAAAATAAAGTGTAGTGATTTTAATTCAGTTTTATTCAAATCAGTTGCCCATTCAATCCAATAAAAGAAGTCTATGAAAGCTGTCATTAGACTCCAATTACTTTTCCATCCGAACTCGGATTGGGAATAGTCGTATGGAAATACGTGATGATAGTTGTGATATCCCTCACCAATTCCAAAGAAAATTGCTATTATACTATTTCATGGATTAATTGTCTTGACGTAAGGTCTCATACCATAGAGATGTGCGAATGAATTGATTACAAATGTTTGGTGTAATGATATCACATGACGCAAACAATTTTCTAGTTAATAAATAAATATATATAGTGTGAAATAGCGTGAATAAAGCTAATATCGAATAAATACATAGCACTACCAATCGGTATAAAACAATAACTTTTTAAAAATCTTAAAAACATTTAAAAAGAGTTGATATGAAAAATCTTTAATAAATTTTAAAAATATTATTTAAAAAATTTTACAACTATTTTTTCTAGTAGACTTTAAAGTAAGCTTTCATTTGAAATATTATTTATAATTTTTGTGTTTTATTTTTCTAATAAAAAACATGATTAAAATTGTTCTCTAGAATTTTTTGCATACCCTTTATATTAAAATTTTTGTGTATTAATTTTTTGACATTTTAATTATAGTTTCTATTGTTGGCCAAATATATTTTATTTAGCTTTTTAAGCAATTATTAGTTTATGTGTATATTGTTTCATAGGAAAAAATTTATAGATATTTATAGAAATTTTAATTATAGATATATTTTATATTGTTCTAAACAGTACTTCAAACAGTACTTTTAATATTTTTGATTAAGTTGTGTTTCAGCTTTCGTCGAGTAAACATCACATAAATTTTTGTTAAGGGGATACTTAAAAGTATTAGATAAGCGAATATGATAAAGAGTACGATTGGTTTTAACTTGAAATAGTTTTAGTAATAAAATTTTAAACAATATTTGATCTATTTATCATTATTTAATTATTTAATATATTTTAAAACAATTTTTGATTATTTTAACCAATTATTAGTAGATATATAGTTTATTATTTGTCATTTTTAGATTATTTAAAGCTTTTTTGTATAGTATTAGATAATTTTTAGCTCATTTTTAGACATTTCTTTTAACATTATTGGCTCATCTTAAGGACATTTTTTTCATAAAAGACTCCTATCTTTATAAAATTAGACTCTTATCCCTTTATTTATTCTAATTCTTTTAAAAAATTTTAATGAAATTAAACACAACAATTTTTATAAATTAAATAAAACAAAATAAAAAGGGACACTAATTATTACATGTTCGAGCATTATAACAATCTCTGTAATAGTAATAATCGAGAATATAAATCGATTAATATTAAAACCCTAACCGTAAACAATAGACAGAAAATTAAAATTGTTCGTTCAAAATACGCAAATATAAATTATTCGCATAAACATTAGAATGTGTATATGAAACATAAAACAAAAAGATCCAATTAAAAAATCTATTATATAAGGTATACCAAAAAATTTATTTTCTGTAATATTTATCATATTATCGCCCGTTCTCTTTGATCGAGATATGATTGAATTATTTGGCGCTTTTTTCAAATCGGTAGCCCATCCAATCCAATGAAAGAAATCAATGAAAGCTGTGGCGGGATTCCAATTACTTTTCCACCCAAACTCAGAATTTGAATAGTCGTATGGAAATACGTGATGATAGTTGTGATATTCACCCATTCCCCAGAAAATTGCTATTAAACTATTTCGAGGACTTATTGTTTTATCGTACGGTCTCATACCATAGATATGTGCGAATGAATTGATTACGAATAATTGGTGTAATGATATTATATGACGCAAACAATTTTCTAAATTTGTATATATATATATATAATGAAATAAACATAATTAAAGTCTTAAATCTATAATTACCGGAAACAGCGTGAATAAGGCTAATATCGAATAAATACATAGCACTACCAATCGGTATAATACCATATATTAAGAACACAAGTGGATAATAATATTTTTTTTGAAACATAACCACAGAATCAGCGTAGAGATCGCTTACATCAATAAGTTTTCTTTTAGCCTTAAAATCTGGATGTATTCGAACACAAAGCCAACCCATGTGTGAGAAAAAGAAACCACGTTTTGAATTATACGGATCAGCGTCTGTATCCGTGTATTTATGATGAACTCTATGGTCTCGAGCCCAATCAAATATAGTCATCTGAAGCGCTAAAGTTTTCAAAACCATTAGTAATATTCTTAATGGCAAGTTTGCTTTATATGAATGATGCGCCCATAGTCTATGCGAACCACAAAGCAGACCCATTTGGCCTAATATACCGAATAAATAGAAATACAAAGTAATCCAAATTGAATTGCCATTCAGTATATTAATAAATGCATATATAGCTAACGAATGGTTAATTATTAGAGGAATTGTATTAAAAAATATAATATTAAAATCATCTTTCTTTACTCTATGCTCATTATCAATATCTTTGTTTAAAGATATTTCAGTTTCTTTATGATCCATCTTTAAAATAATAAATTGCTTCGCATTGCACTTTCTTTTATAGATTTGACGTCAAATAGATTTTTCTTTTTCAAAATAATATAAATATAGCGAAATAACCAGTTCTAAAATAGTTCTAAGAAAGTTGTCTAATATAGTATTAAAAATAGCATTTATCAGGTAAATGTGACCCATCATGCAATTGAGACTACCCGTCTGTTATGTTTGTTTAAATTAAAAGCTTGAAAACATCACGTGTCATAAGTATACATACGATACCACTTAGCATGGAATGAGTGTACGAATACTTTATTGAAAATTAGGAATACGAAGAAATTTAACCAAATTTATTTTTTTCTTGTATTTTTTATTACATCTTGTTTAGTGGAAATTTTGAAGATATAAATCATTTATTTGATGAATAAAATGATTTCAAGTTATTACAAATTTTCTTGAAATTGGTAAAAGAAATTTTCTATAAAAACTTTATTAATAAAGTTATTATCATAGGAATTAAGATAAAAAGATTTTTATTATCAAAATGGTTAGCTCAGGGTTGACCCCTCTCCTAGAAATTTGGCATTTATTTAGTGTTTGATACAGGGATACGATCGTTGCTAAACTCAAGCGATAAATGTCCAGGTCGAGAGGTGTCAATAGAGTAATGTGGGGTAAACTTGGGTAGATTAGGGTAAAGTGGAGTGGTTTCAATTGGAATCGGGAGGAATCTATTTTGATCTTGTGTTGTAAAGTTCGAATGAGTGGGGTCTAGTTTAGTCGAATGGAGTTGAGTGTGGTCGAGTAGAGTATATTTTGTATAGTGGGGACGAAATGCTTTGAATGGTCTCAAATAGGGTCGATTGGTGTCAATTGGTGTCAATTGGTGTCGAGTGGTGCAGACTGGAGTCGAGTGATGTCGAGTATAGTAAAGTGTGTCGAATTAGGGTAATGTGGAATCGAGTGGAGTATAGTGGGGTCGAATGGAGTAAAGTGGGGTCGAGTTGGTCGAGTGGGGTCGAGTAGGATCGAGTGGAATCTAGTGTACTTAACCTGCCCGACCCACCCGGACTCCGACCCGACATCATTCAGATACCATCTAGGCCAAAATTATAGGTACGTAATTATTGAAATTTTCAACCTAAACCCACATTGTGTATTCCTGCCCACCCTATCGATTAACCCCTCAATCCAATAAAATTTTTATTCTGAGTGCAATGATATTGTTGTTTACGGTTAACTTTTAAGTTTTTTCCACCTCAACCGCCCAGAGGAAGAACCACCCCCTCCAAACTCCTCCATTCGATCAAAACTAATTGAGCTGAATCTATTGATATGGGTTTCGAAGGGGTGGGGCCTCAGGGGAGGAACCTATAAAGGGAACTACAAACAGACAAACTTTGAGACTTATGAATTAAGATGTAACTCCCTATAAGAGCATTATCAAAATATAAAAACTCTTGTAATTAAATATTGTTAAATGTTAATTTTTATTAAATAGTTTTATAATTGATGTTATTTCCAAAAATATTAGGAAAAATACGTTCATAAGCCCTTCAAGAATCTTCACCTTATTTATCATTACTTTGAATTTTTATTTATTAATAATAATTCGCGTGAATAAAATTTAAGTTTAATTTCCCATATTTTTTATTAAACCAGGGATCTAAATTAATAAAAATATTACGTATTTAAACTCAAATAAGTATCATAAAATTCATGTTTTTAGATAACTTATTTTTTGTTGAACTTTAATTATATAAATAGGAAGAAGCTACATATAATGTTATAAATAAATAAACATTAATAATAAAGGTTATAATTAAAATTGAATTGTTTTTTAGAAATTTTGTTGTAACTTAGATCTTGAGTCCAGGTTCGAGTTCCCGCCGTGAGGACACGGAACTGGTACGGGTCCTTGAACAAAATTCAGGTTCATGTCCCAAAATGGTTTTAAGGTCTCAGGTTCAGGTTCGGGTTTTTATTAGGTCCCTCAAGGACCCGGACCTATCTGTAATTACATAATGATATGTAATTACAGATAAAAATTACAATTATTCTTCTTATTTCAAACAATACAAAAAAATACTAGATTTCCGTCTGAAAAAAATGTATTAAATTATTATTTTAATATAACCCAACTATATATTTGTTTTAGTTTAAACAGACAGACTGCTTTAAATTATAATTTTATTATATAAAACTTGAAAAATTGATGACTAACAAGTGGGGTTTGCAGCATAGCTGCTGCATTTAAACACAATAAGTTTAGAAGTGTATTTATTATATTATTTATTTATTAAAGGTCAGCTCGTAGTACAGTTAATTCCACTGAAAGTTGGACCCAATGCTATACATTAGTTTAGCTATTAAAGCTGTTGACGGGCCGATTAACACGACTGTTTTACCCTACGGGTTTCTTATCGGTTCGTGTTACTATTTATCATTACTCGGTTCGGTTCAGGTTAAATAAATTTCTTATCGGTTAACCCGAATGAAACCAAAAACCCGATAATCAAATTTTGGCATGAAATTTAAAGTTTTGAAGTTGAAATATATATGAATTTTGACTTTATAAAACAACATATAAGAATTTTATAAGCATCTTATGCATTCAACATTTTAATTTTAATATATTAGTAGTTTTAAAAATAAATAGTAAATTCTTAGATATTATTTTTGATTTATGATTTTCGATTATTAAACGTTTTTGATAATATTGTGTCAATAGTCGGGTTTTTCGGGTTATCTGGTTTCTTTACGGTTCGGTTCATCAAATATCTCGGTTCGGTTCGGGTTAAATTTAGGATATGTAATTCTTATCACTCCTGGAATTATGTCCAATAAACCAAATAATTTGTTATAGAGCGCTTCACACGTGTAATACTTATATATTTAAATAAACTTCAAGTCACGTTAACTTCAAATAACTTTGGTCTATTTTCTTCGTGTATTTTTATCATTAGCTTATGAACAGAAAAAGTCACATAAACTTCTAATTAAAATATTATACAAAAATCATAAAATAATATTTAAATAAAAAAAATAATGGTAAACATTTTATTTTTATTTTAGCTTATATTATATAGTTTTGATTGAATAATAAATAAATATATTATTTTTTAAAGTTTTTAGCATTTAGTAAAGGAATCAGTGATATTAAGATTGGATTCTATTACTGCAAACTTTTTGTGATTACATATTCGGTTTCATATGAAGTATTTAATTTAATATTTAATTTAAATAATTATAAAAATACAATTAATAGACAATATATTATCACTTTGACAGGTTTTCGTTGACGTTAAGTTCTATGGTTATTTTATTTTAAAAATTTTTAAACGAAAACATTACTTTATAATTATTTTTATTTCTGAAATATTCAAAAGGCAAAACATTATAAAAATCAGTGAAACTTAAAAACCCATCTCAGCTTCATTTTTTTGGGAGTAAATCTTTTAAACTCTGTTTTATCAGTCTTAAAATAGCAACATAGTAAAAAACTTAATTTCTTTTTTTTTGATGAAAATAAGTTTATAAAAAAAATTCTCCAATGAGCTCCAGGGAAGGCTGTGTAAACAAGATCATTTCAAGGGTAAACCGAAAATAAGATGAGCCCCATATTAATTACCTGAAGTAGAGTTAAATAAACAAATATCGAATAAATAAATATATTAGCCTTTATCAATACCACTATTCAATGTAGGAGTTTTTTAAAAATAAATCAATGTTATATTATAATAAAACTATTTATATCCAACATAAACTTTTTGATTCCAAGAAATCTTCAATTTATTTATCATTTCTTTGAATATTTTTTTATTGCATCTGAATTTAGACATCTAAATGTATGTCAATTTGTTGGCTAAACAATGAATTAAATAATATAATCACGTAACTCTTTTATCAATTTAAATGCTTATTTTAAAATTTATAGAAGTATAAATTGTGATTATGGAAAACTTTTATTTTAGCAAACTTTTAGTTTTTTACTCATCTTTAAAAATTAAAATTATAGCCCGAAAGTAAACAACATTAGTGACGATGAATCAAAACATTTATTTTTTGTCTGAATAAATTAAATAAACATATATTAATAGATTTAATAGAATAGTAGTCAAAGAAATTGGTGTGTAATTTGTGAACAACTTTTATGAAGTCTATAAATGGAAAATAATAAACAATAACAACAGTGATTGATAACTATCGAGGTTTTAGAAAAATTAACAAAAATATTGAAGTAAAATCCGTTCATTTTAGGGTTGTAAAAATGTTAAATATTTGAGTCCCGTCCTGTCCCGTAAATCACAATCATTATACCTGTCCTGTCCCGTCCCGTCCTGTTTTATGATTATTTTTGTTCCATTCCGTCCAGTTCTGAAACACTAAGTTAATGTGCAATAGAAGGTCGAGTTGGTCTCGAGTGAGGTCGAGTATACTTGTGTGAGTTAAACATTTTAATTATTAATAAAACCCATTTTATTGTAACAAATATACAGAAAATTAAAATAATTTGATCAAAATACGCAAATATAAATTAGTCTCACAAATAAAGCAATGTATATATGAAACATATAACAAAAACATCCCTTTAGAAAATCGAATATCATATCAATACCAAAAAACTTATTTTCTTTAATATTTATCAATTGATCTCCCGTTCTCTTTATACGAGATTCAATTAAATCTTTTGGTGCTTTTTTCAAATCAGTTGCCCATCCAATCCAATAAAAGAAGTCTATGAAAGCTGTGGCGGGATTCCAATTACTTTTCCATCCAAACTCAGAATTGGAATAGTCGTATGGAAATACGTGATGATAGTTGTGATATTCAGCCGCAAAGAAAACCGCAATTAAACTGTTTCGTGGATTTATTGATTTATCATACGGTCTCATACCATAGAGATGTGCAAATGAATTGATTACAAATATTTGGTGTATCGTTAATATATGACGCAAACAATTTTCTAGTTAAAATAATACAATGAATTAAACATAATTAAAATCTTAAATCATTATATACCAGAAATAGCGTCAATTAATCTAATATCGAATAAATACATAGCACTACCAATCGGTATAATACCATAAAATATCAACAACAGTGGAATATAATATTTTCGCTGAAACATGACCACAGAATCAGCGTAGAGATCGCTTACATCAATAGTTTTTACTTTAGCATAAACATCTGGATGTTTTTTTATTAAAAGCCATCCAATGTGAGCAAAAAAGAAACCACGATTTGAAGTATACGGATCAGCGTCTGTATCGGAGTATTTATGATGAAGTCTATGGTCTCGAGACCAATCGAATATAGTGAGCTGAAACGCTAAACTATTGAAAACCATAAGCAATATTCTTAAAGGCAAGTTTGCTTTATATGTTCGATGCGCCCAAAGTCTATGCGCTCCACAAAGAACTCCAAATGAGCCTAATATTGCGAACAAATAGAAATACAAAGTAATCCAAATTGAATTACCTTTCACTATATTAATAAATGCATAAATTGCTAATAAATGATTAATTATGAGCGGAATTGTATTGATCCAAACAATTTCAAACTTATGTTTTTCTACTCTATTCTCATTTACATTATTGTTTGAAGATATTTCATTTTCTTTATGATCCATTATCATTGAAAGAAAATTGAATTATTATTTTAACACTTGAATAACTTTTGGTAAGATATTAATCTATTTAATGTAAAGGCTATATAAAAATTCTCAATGAAAAGAAATATAATTATAACCAGTGAATATAAAAATTTAGTTCATAGATCATTCTTGTAAGCCTAGACGCCGTTTAGACTTGTCTGTTTGATATTTTTTCATTAGTTTTTCTTACCTTTTAATATTAAGACATTTGAATAGATTAAGTGGTTTGCGTCATCATATCTTATTAGTATGCGTAACACATTTGCAGTAAAAATAATAAGAAAGAGACTCAATATACAGTATGATATTTTGTGTTAATTCAATAGTAACTTATACTCAAATTTCAGTGTAATAAATTATAAATTAATTTTTATTGTTGCACAACTATATTGTATTTCTATTTTTAAACAGACATTACTTTTAATTTATATTGTTTAACTGAAAAATTTTATACCATTATTGACAAATTATTGTAAATAGTACTTTAATAAATGTTTAGAGAATTTTGATATAGTTGATATTCAGCTTTTATAAGTATTATATAAGCAATTAAAAGCATCCGTGAGATTAATTTTAAGACAAAATTGTTTTTATGTTTTTTTCTGCTGAAATTTTTATTTCAAAGACATTTTAGATTTTATAAAAATTTTTAGCCTTCTTTTATTCATTTTAAGATTTAAGATTTTATTATTTTTAATAAAGAAATTTCTAATGTTTTAAAATTTGCTTTAGATTTTTAAAAATTTTTGATTGGGTTCACAAAAAATTTTCGATTTAATAGATAATTCATCAGTTTTGGAGAAATGCTCTTAATTAGAAACATAGCATTTATTTAAACTCTGTTTTATCAGGTTTAAAATAGCATCACGTAAAAAACCTAATTGCTTTTTTGATGAAAATATGTTTATAAAAAAATTATCTCCAATGAGCTCCAGGGAAAACTGTGTAAACAAGAAAATTTCAAGGATAAACCAAAAATAAAATTATTCAACGAAAGAAAACAGCATTAGTGCCGATGAATTAAAACATTTATTTTTTGTCTGAATAAATTAAATAGACAAGTATGAATAGATTTAATAGAACAGTAATGAAAGAAAGTGGTGTGGAGTTTGTGAACCACATTTATGTAGTCTATAATTGGTAAATCTATTCTATTCGCACAAATGTTTAAATAATGAAAATAAATTTCACGTGCATTCACGCTCTAACTGTACATAAAACAACAAATCACAGTTGTGTTATGTGTTTTAAACGGGAAATTATGTTCGATTATGCTTTAATTAATAACTTAATTAATAAATTTTATAGCTATTGACGGGCAGTTATATTGTCTGTGTTTCATTAACCCTCGAAGAGGGTTCCCCAACACTCGTAAGTAAATAATGTACAGATACAGTAACTGTACTGTACATTAGAGTACGTAACGGACCCCGGATTTTTCGGGCCTTGACGGACCCCCGACACAATTTGTCGTGCTTTGTCGGGCTCGGGCCTTAAGTTAATAAAAATATGTCGGGCCGGAATTTTTTATTCAAAATATCGAGGCCCAAAAATTTTGATTTCGGAAGAAAATATTCTAACAAAACATATTTTAGCATTAATAACCGTACAATATTGCAGAATACCGTTACTATTTATTATAATCAAATTTTACTAATTAATAGCATAAAATAATGTTATATTGAAACAAATTAAATAAAAACTTAATTAAGTTATGATTTTGATTATATTTAAAGGAAAATCGGGCCGATAAGGGCTTTGCAACTTTAAAATTGTGGGGCTTTTTTCAGGCTCGGGCTTGATTGTGTCGGGCTTAGATCGGGATCGGGCTTTAATTTAATTTTTTTGAATATCATTATGTGTAAAAACATTTCAAATTTATTTCGTTAAAACTCAAAATTTATAGTATTTATGTATATTAAGTTTAAACATATCAATAATAATTATTTTAATTTATTTTTGATGAATTATAGATTGATTAATAGCGTATTCTGATTGCATATTAAAAAACCGCTAAACTGAAGATAAAAATATTTCACTCAAAATAAGAAATAACAAATTAATCGTGAAAACATTAAAATTAATATATGAAACATAGAAAATAAAAATCCTTTTAAGAAATCTATTATCATAGGTATACCAAAAAACTTATTTTCTTTAATATTTATCATGTGATCGCCCGTTCTATTTGATCGAGATTTGATTGAATCCTTTGGCGTTATTTTCAAATCAGTTGCCCATCCAATCCAATAAAAGAAGTCAATGAAAGCTGTGGCGGGATTCCAATTACTTTTCCATCCGAACTCAGAATTGGAATAGTCGTATGGAAATACGTGATGATAGTTGTGATATCCCTCACCCATTCCATACAAAATCACTACAAGACTTTC
>JAQGAW010001857.1:0-17161 GCA_034698025.1 Phthiracarus crinitus
TATCATAATTTTGTTAAATATATTAAAAAGTATAATTTATACATAGCCCGAATTCGCCCCGAAAATGCACTTTTTCATGCCCCGAATCCCTCCCGGATTTGTAAATTTTTTACCCCGAATTTTGTTGTCCTTATATATCGCATTAAGATCTCTTTTAATAGCCCTATATTGTTAAACATTCATATAGTGGACATACAAACAGACGGACATACTGAAGGATGATGCTATAAACTCAACTTTATTTAAATCAAATGAGCAAAAGAATTCTATTTCTCAAATGTTTTATAGATCAGATTTTGTTAGCACTAAAAAATGCTAAATTTAATTATTAATAATTCACATAAAACCAGATGCGAATTAAACAAATATTAATTAATTTTTCATGCGAATATAATTAAAGATTATCTCATTAAATATTACCAGATTACGCTTATCGTTAGATTTATAAATAGCTATATTCAATTAGTCTTAAAACAAATACCAAAAAATACTTCGCACATTCACAGCCAGAGTGGAAGATCGTAAGCGAAGTTTGTGCATAAGGTTTTGACAGAAGTGCTAAATACCTACCATTAACACCTTATATAAAAATAGCGTCGATCTATACTCGTAGATTAAAAAGCAAAAATAAGAACCTAATATAATCCTCTCTATTTCATGACTTCATTATAGCTTTAATACTTCGAGAGCTTATTTTAAATCGAGTATTTATCGATTTATTTATTATAATGTAATGCGATGTCGAGAAAAATGACTTTAACTTGCGTTGCGACTTATATATTATGTTATATTATATTTAAATTACTTTACTATCGATCCCTGAATAAATTAAGCGTATTTTGCATTTAATTTAAGAGAGAAACAGAAAAATAACATATTAGTTAAATATTAGGAACAGAAGCATCGAAAAACACATCAAAAACGGAATAATATTGAAACTTATCCTAAAAGATATAAGTACTTGTGTTCATTAACTTTTCCACTAATGCTTTCGTGCGCCACTCATTCACTTTTGGTGAATGCAATATTAACTTATGAATAGAGTGTACCCATTTTTCGGTTTGGGAAATCGAATGTTATTTACTCATTAGTTAAACGCATAACTGATACCAGAAATGATTCATTTAATTTGAGTGCACAATAAAACTAATCAAACACACAGATATTAGGCTTTTAGTTTAACTTTTCTTTTATTCGGCTCTCAGACATCATTCACTCGTGGTCTCAATCTTATACTTATTGTGTACACTCACTACTATTCAGTCTACTGGATAACTTTATTGTAACCGTTACAACACTCGATCATCGATCAAAATATATGACTCGCGTTATAACGTCAGTCATGTCCATATGTGGCTCTAGTAGTTAGTGTATCGAACAGTTTTCTATCGTTTTTTTCTTCAAACAGTATTTGTTTTTAATCTCCAGTTTTTCTTACTTGCGTTCCAATTCCAGTCGAATCGATTTTTATTACTTGTTATTTTTAATTGAGTATTGTATTGAGTATATCATTAATTTTTATGGGAAAAAGTTTTGTTACATACACTTAAGGATGACTTCTAAAAATACGGATTAACTTTTACTGTTAAATGTTTTGCTTTCTGTAATTAAAATAGAAATATCTATTTTGATTTTACAATTGAAGTTAATAAATCAAAAGCTAAAAGCTTTTTCAAAATTAAACAATGGTATACTAACCTTGATTCTAACTAATAAAATAAAAGTTTATTATACTACAAAGTAAAATTCATCCCTTAATGTTCTTTTTAATAATATAAAAGTTTTAGAAGTATAATTTTAAAATGAGAATGTTTTACTTTAAACGTGAATATTTTTTACAAAGAAAGTAAGATAAGTTGTTATTATAAAAACTAATAAAAAATTTCAGCAAAATAAAAATAAAAAATGAACGCGCGTTCTATGGCGCGGAAGACATTCTAAGCCTAATCTCTCTTCAATATTATTTTTGTAATATGTCTCCGCTCTTAAGTCTAACAATAAAATGAAGTTTATCTTTCGATAAAGAAAAATCTAACCGAATCTCTTTATTATTTGATTATATTTTAGAAATCACTCAATTTCATGGAACAAAAAAACGTTTTAAATGTTTTAAAATTTACCGATTTTTTTAAAAAAAATCTTACAATTTACAGATATTCTATTGAAAAAAAACAAAATTATTTTCTGTTCGATTGAATAACTACTAAAAGTTTTGTGCATATATACGTCTGTCTAAATTATAAAACCTATTTAAGCCTGAATGGTAAAAGTAAATAAACGGGTTTTAGACCCGCAAAAATAAATGTTGCAAACAGTTACTAGAGTGTGAGTGAGTGACTGACAGAAACAAAAAAGCGTTTCGGCAGTTTAGGAAAAAACATCGTGAAACATATAGCGAAGTAAAATGCATTTTTATTATTAGTAGTGCTGTACACGAGAAAATGCTGCATAAAAGCGGATGATAACACGAGCTAATGACTTAAACTCTTTAGGGAACCGTCAACCGAGTGTGCATAGTTATAGAGGAATTCTTTTCTTTTAAGGTATTTTCACTATATTTTTCTATTTGATACGTGTAGAAACCGTTGAAAAACGTTTGCATGAGATGCTTATTTACACGCACACACACAGTGACTGCAAATTGTTACAAATTGTCGTAAAAAGTAATTTTAAGGCATAACATAGACTCTCTATCCTTTTCTTTTTTCTTTTTACTCTGTATTTTTCTTCATTCATTCATTCATTCTTCCCTTCACTTTAGTATTTCATTTGCAAAATACTTTTCCAAATAATAGAATAGAGGAATATGAAAGAGAAATACTTTGCATACTTTTCAGCGTAGATGTAAATGCGTTATTTTGCTCGATCTCTATTGTGTTTCTATGGTTTTTAGCCTTTACTTTATTTTTAAATAAATAGAAATGAGGAAGAATATAAAAAACGAGGAAAAGGGATAATAATAGAGAGACAGACTCTTCCAACAGTGAACAGTGATGTAATAATGATAGTTAAGTCGAAATAAACTTTAGCAGACAAGAAAAAAGAATTTCAACTGAAACAGAAAAGTTATTATTTAGACTTTAAAAAAATAATTCAACTTAGTTTTTGTTTTTGTTTTTTTCTTCCCTCGAAACGCGTGTGGAAACAATTTTTCACTTAATTTGTTTTTATGAGTTGCGCTTTACATTCAACGCGCACACACAGAGACAGACACTAATATAAATTTAAATTTTTATGCTAACATTTCAATAGATTTAAATGAAAATGAAATGATTTTTTATTTTGTTTAGTATTGTTTTTATTTTATTTCGACTCTGCATTAATGTAATAGTTTTATGTTTATATTACTATCATTATGAATGCATTATGTTGTTTTGAGACTTGAAGCTATAGTTGTTTAAGAATTTATTATTTTATTTTTTTTTCGTATTATTTTCCATTATAATATTTTCATCAAAAAATAGTTTTATTTTTCTATTCAATCATAATATAGACAACTTAATTTAAAAAGTTTCCTAAAAACAAAAGTAAAATCGTTAGCTTTTGATATTTATAAAACTTGTAATGTTTGCTAATCTATATATTTGGGCCAAAATATATTCTGTAATTCATGAAACTGAAACAAAATAAATTATGCTTTCATCGATGTCTCGCATACACGGCATTGAAAAATTAAATTAAAAAATGATTCTATAAATAATGGCTCCAATATTTTTCATGTATCCGCTGTAAACATTTTTCGTTTAGCTTTAACATCATTTTCAATTAATAGTATGTTTAATATGATTAAGTTTAAAGGGACAAAATTGTTTGCTTTTGCTAATGTTGTGCAGAAAAGTATGCTTTAAGTAGTAAAAACAAAACTATGTGATTATATTTATTTTTATTTTATTGCAAATGAAAATTTCCAAACTATAGTTTATTGTTCATTACATTAAATTACTCTAAAATTACTATAAAGTAGTAATTATTATATTTTTAATTGCTTTCAATCAATTTTAGTAAAAATATGAACAAACATTCAGACAGTTTTAGATTACATATTATACGGCATAATGTCGCTTATTTACGATAGCTTTAAAACTATAATAGTTAAGAATTATTTGCCTACAAATTCTTAATATTTAACATTTAACGATGGACTTGCAACACTCAAATTCGTAAGCTCGCCATTTCTGCATAGAATGGATTTTATAAGTTTTTTATCAAATTAAAAATTGCTTTTATATCGAAATTTATTGTGTTTATTGTGCTAATGATAAAAAATTTCGTAGATTAGCCGAACATCTATTAGTATAAAAATCTATATAAATCTATATTTAGCAATAAAACATTTTATTTCATTGAATATTATAAAAAAGGCAACCAATCTGCCACGCAATACCACTATTATTCACAAAATAATAGGAAAAGAATCTTTAAAACTAAAGGTCCTAAAGTTTTTTTCGTTTGAACCGAATAATATATCATACAAATTCAGAAATAAATCGTTATGAATCTCAAAATTGAATAATTATTTTTAAGTATTTTTACTTATTATTTATTTTTCAAAGAATTTATTTATTTTATCCGTTTTCCAACAAACGATAAAAGCCTGATGTCACTAATATTAATGT
The DNA here is from genome assembly GCA_034698025.1 of Phthiracarus crinitus. Taxonomy (NCBI): domain Eukaryota; kingdom Metazoa; phylum Arthropoda; class Arachnida; order Sarcoptiformes; family Phthiracaridae; genus Phthiracarus; species Phthiracarus crinitus. The sequence continues at coordinate 4,617 of JAQGAW010001857.1, forward strand.
AAATTTTTCTCCACTAAAATTTTTATTTAAAAGCACACAAAAACTTTGTTCATGCCATTCAAATCAAACCGTTAGCATCTTTATTTAATGCATTAAATAATAATAAATATAAGTGTTTATTTATTTCTATTTCTATGGAGAAAATAAGTTTATTGAACTTTCGATTGTTTTTGCATTTATGCTAATTTAAAACTATAATTATTTCGTAATTCTATTTTTTACTCAATAGAATAAACACACTGTGATGTGAAAACAAAAATATAAACATATCTGAATATTAACAGACATAAAAAGCCATTATATACTTATTATGTAAAATCTAAAAAATTGCACTAAAACTTTAGCTTACGAACTATATTTTTGATATTTTTGTTGTTAATGATCATGGGTACGGTACCATAAAAATAACAATTACGCTTATAAAATGGTAACTGAAAATTATTAAGTAGTTTTTTGTACCGTAAAATTTTATCAACAAAAAGCCTAATGTGAAATAGAATAAGTGTTGCTAAAAAAATAATTACTCATTTAGTAGAAAATATGAAGGAATCGGATTATTATGTTGTTATTTTAAAGACATTTTTGACCCGTTTATAGTCTATTTTTGTTCATTTTTAGCCCAGTTTTATTAATTTTTATACCATCTTACGGCCAATATTAGCTTATTTTTGGACAACATTCGAATACCTTAATAAATATAAAGAATTGCGTATATACATAAAGACAAAATTTCAAATCTAATAGCTCCTATAGTTAAAGTGAGCTAAAAATCCTAAATAATTTTAACAAAATATCCTGTCTCTTGTTATTGCAAATAAATTAATAATAAAATTCTATTAAAACTAAAAATAACTTTCAAAAAACTTAAATGTTTTCGCATAAATGCGTTTATTGTAAAATAGACAGTCCAAACAATGAAATTATTCGTTCAATTTATATTAAATAATTTTTTTAATAAAAATGCCAAGACTATTGTCACACGAAAAAAACGCTTCTTTTATTAAACAATATAAATACTTAACAACGTTGCGGAATAAATTTCTCGCACTGTTTCGCGCAACACAATCGAGTTTCAATGCGCAAATATTCTTGAACTCTGCGGATCACAAAAAAAACTTTTTTAATAAATTTGCGGATCGAAAAACTTATCATATATTCCTGGTAACGTTGATAAATATAGCTTTCAGTTTCATTTGTAATTCAGAAGAATACAGGATAATATTACATACAGTTCAATAAACATGATAAATCTCTCGCTTTTCTCTCACTCACTCCCCTCTCTCTCTCTCTCGATCTTTGTGAATATCACTTCCATCGCATCTTTTATCATCCACTATCGCTAACTCCCTTAACCATTCATGACTGCTCTAATTCCCTGTTGCGCCAAATCAGCCGTAAATACTGACCATTACTGTTATTCCGTACGCAAATCCGTTTTACGTTCACGCGAACGGGTTTTACGCCTATCGCGAGGTATAATATTTTAAAAATTTATATAATGCAAATATGGTTTCTTCGTATCTGTTTGCGCGTAATATTATTCTTTTGTCAGTTTTGTTTTAAGTCTGCTCATGTAGAAGATGGCGAAGAAACAAAACAAAATGAAATTTAAATTCAGAAATATTTCTTTCAACAGTTATACATATGTATTAAATTTTCGCAAACAAAAAATTTCACAAAATTGATAGTGCAGTACACACACTAACGCACACATGCAAACATAGCGTCACATAAAATAATATATGTGAGAAACAAAATATGAAAAATACATTACCAATAGTGCATTGCGACAGACATCGAAATGGATTAAAAAAATATTATATAGAACAGTAAGGTAACCGGCTTTTGAAACCCAGAAAAAATACATAGCCTAAGATTTTTTCGTGATTTTTCAACAAAATTTCTGGATAGCAATTTTGATTTATAATGGATATTTGTCAGACTCTGTTTAATATTCTTGACTCAATTAAATGTTTCTTTCTGATGATATACTGTATATATTCTTAAACAATCAATACATAAATGATAAGATCGAATTTTTTTAAAATCGGCTGAGAAAGAGTTTAATAAAGTCTGAAATATATATGCGATTAAAAAGGGATTAATAAATTAATTTGAAAGTTTTATCAAAATATATGGAGTCGTAAGTTTCTTCTAAAATATATATCCTCAATTAAACTACTCTTTCTCTGCATCCACTCTCAAAAATACTGTCACAATATGCAATATTTTTAGATTTTCGTGAATTATGTATTATACAATATTGTCAAGCATTAAGCATCGAAAAAACCTTTTTAAATATTTAACAGTAACACAGTAACCGTGTTGCCAGACGTAGTTATATAAGCTGTAAGAGTATTAGAATAATAGTCTAAGATTGAAAGTGTTGACCCGAAAAGTGAAGAAACACGTCTGTGTAAATCACTTCCGAAATGTCTAGCCATCGCAATAAAAAAATCAAAGTTTAATCAAAATTCTGAAACGTTTTTTCCCTTAGCTTAAAACAATAGCTGAATGAAAAGCAAAAACAGATTAATAAATAAAACTTTTTTAGCTATTGTGCGCGTTATGGGTTTAATGCAATTTCCTTTCGAGTTTCGCGTTTCCCAGACTTATAATAGAAAACCTGCATATAAATATAAAACTTAAATACACTGTCAAACACAGAAGTGTGTAATATATGCGTGTGTGTACGCGCACATAATTTATAATTTGGAAAAATTTTTATCTACACAATTCCATACGTTTAATAGGTTCTTAAAATGCGATTCTTATAGAAACTATTATAATATTTCAGTGCACACGTAATATAGAGAAAACATTAGACGAATAGATTACGCTGAGAATTGAATACGCATACGATTGTAGTTTTAATATAAACGCAGAGAACAACATATCCATTTACTTAACTTGTTTTTGTAGTAAAATGGCTATTACTTATTAATGCGCTTATTATTATGCAAATATTTATTGAATAGTATTTGAGCGCTTCTTTTGTCAGACAAACTTCAAAGAAACATTTCTATATGTTTCTATTGAAAAAAATTTGAATAAATATATGATAAGTGGTTTTCATAAATTTTATTTCTGAAGAAACGGTAGTTCGAGGTTTTTTATGAGTGACGCTAAAAATATTCATCATTAATCAAAATATCGTTCCTAAAGTTAATGCAGTAAAAGTACAGTTAAAAGTACAGTTAAAGTAGAGTATAGTTATGTTTAGTTAAGTTATATTTTGCGATTATAAGAGGGAAATGAAATCTTAATAAATTTATTATGGAAAGAAAGATGGAACAAAAAATAACAATATTTGTTTATTAACTTTTCTCTTTTATCCCTTCAGTATTTAATCCCATATCCATTTGACCATTCGATGATTATTTGATACTCTTGCGCACACATTGAAACACTTATCACTTATTCTTCTCTTAATGCGTTAGTTATAACATTTTTATGATGGCTTTCACTGACTTATACATCAATCTCTTGATTTCCTTAGCGTCTCTCTCTCTCTCTCTCTCTCTCTCTCTCTCTCTCTCTCTCTCTCTCTCTCATCGTGTTGTTCACACTCCTACACCTTCAATGGAGGGATAGGAATAGTTTTGCTTCCCGTTAAAGATTATATAAAGCAACTTTGTGTGTGTGTGTGTGTGTTGTGCCAGAAAAATAGTGCGATAAAATTAATGAGCAAAAAAGTAGATGCGTCTTCAGCATCGCAATAACTCTTTACTATGCTCTTTAGACGCTATGAGTATATCTGTGCACAATCCTTATTTTTATTTTTGCTTCAATTTAGTTAGAAATTGTTTTTTATTTATTAGTTTTTTTTGAAAGAAAAAATTTCTCATTATTTTCTTCTTTATCTTTGCTTATTTAGGATGTATTCGAGCTCACTATCATTAAACTTTTTTCGCCGAAAGATAACTATAAAAATATAAGAGCTGTTATGAGTTTATCGATATTGCATTCGTTAATAAATAAGAATAAATATAAGCGACAAAATTTACATATTCACTAATATTGCATATTATATACTTGATAAATACTTAAAAATATAAATATTATAGTTTAGTTTATTGCTTCTATGTAATCAATACACAAATCTATGAAATTAAAAATCTTGCAATTATTTTAAATTGCAAAAATAGTAATCTAACTTTTAACAAACATTTGTTATTCAATTCTGTTTATTGAAAAACCACTTTACCGTCCAATACTAAAAACATCTATGTTTTTACCGCAATTTTATTAAACTTAAAAATTGTAAATATTAAGGAGAAAAATCACTACTCTTCAAATATACTTACCGTCCACCGATTATTATTGGTTTTCCTGGCAAAAACCCGGTGACTAGAAAATAATATAATCTATGTTTTAGTGGATAGATTCTGAAACAAGTTTTTTTTCATAAAAAAATTAGATGTTACAGCCGTCAATATCACTTAGATATTGCAGTACGCTTTTGAAGTAACGGAAAAAATAACAGATACTTCACAAAATTTAATGTGCTGTTGCTATGCTGTCTATTTTGTTACTTTAAGTGATATTTTTCGAAGCGAAACATCATTGCGTTTTGATTGACAGATTTTATTGTCAAATTATACGTTATTTTTTTGCGAAGACTATAAATAGCGCAAAACAATGCGAAATTTTACAACAAAACGATTATCGTTTGATTATTGTTAAATTCGTTGGAAACAGTTGCGAAAAACTGTTATAAGTGTCGTAGAGTTTTGCAAATTTTCTACTGAACATTATTTTGCACTGTATATTTAAAGGTTAAATAATTCAATGTATGCATATTTTTGTTTTTTTGTTCCCAAAAGCATAAAAGTATAGTAAATAAACTGTGGATAATATAATATAAATTTAAATTACTTGTATTTTTGTTTTTTTTTTCGTTTGGTATATTTAAGAGCATTTAAAGTCTTTTGATGTTATAGTAAATGTAAAAAATACTTCCAAATGCCAAGTGAGCGGCGAAATAGACATAAAAATAATTTCCTAAAAACACTCGCAAATAAACTAATATTAAACAAGAAAGAAGTAAAAATAAATCCAGATAAATAAGTAGCAAGAAGTTCAATATACAGCGAAATAAAACGCGAAAAGTAAAATCTCTTAACACGCGACCCAGTAATTAGAAATAAATCTTTGTATTTGTCTATAAGTGAGTGAGAGTGCATTGAAGTGAAAACATAGTGATAAGTTAGGATTGAGAATCGCACACAGAAAAGTTTTCACCAGAAAATAGAATTACCAGATGCTAAGTCAGGTAACCGATGCCGTTGTTGTATAGAAGTCAAAAGAGTTGTCGAGAAAGGTCTTAGTACTGAATTTTGGGTGAAAACAATCTATTATGAAATGTTCATTACCCAAATAAAGTGGTATACTGTATATCGCATCTAATATAGACAAAGTGTACCTAAAATTACAATGCTATCAGTCTATCGAATTTTCAAGTGAATGCAATTAGCATCTGCTGGTAAATACTGATATCGATCAATGTCTAGTGTTAAAAATTAGGCTTTTAATGAATTACTGGAACTTAGTATATGATAGAATATATATTATTCGAACAAAAAAAAGAGATGAAAGTAGAAAGTTTTAGATGATATACTAAGACAACGCAAAACCATTCTAAAATTAACGTAATAGTTATGCGAACACTGATCTACAAATGAAAGCAATTTCACACCTGGTAATACAATTTATTTTATGAGCTAAAGATTAAGCGCGAATGAGTTGCGAGACACCAATATTCGGTGATAGAAAAAGTGTGCGCTATAAGAGGAAATGAAAAAATTGTGGTGATAAGCCATTTATGGCGAACTACTCTCAAACACATAGAATTATGAGTTGGGTTGGAGAGTGAGTGTAGTCCAGCGCTTGAAAAAATCAGTATCACAGCGACAATAAAATATCTAAAGCGGAATTAGATGGCGGAGATCTTTTTCGTGCACACAAAAGAAAATATTTTTTATTGCTGCTAACTCTTGGATTAGTGTCACACTGAGAGTGATATATAAGAGTATAGTATGAGTGGAAATAGAAATTTTTTTCGCACAGTTAATAATAAGAGTTATTGGGTGGACATCAGTGCGATCAGTGATGGAAACTGTTCAATGTTTGAAAAGCATTTTGTAAACTTTATATGTGATAAAGTAAATTTACAATACGAGTAAGTTTGTGCCGATAAATTTTCTTCTTATGTTAAGAATCGATGATTTGATTCTACAAAAAAATTGCCGATAAAATGAGTTTTTGTTGCTAATTTAAGCCAAGTTTTCCGAATAACTTTTGTTACAATAATTTAATGTCTAGATTGATAATGCAATACGATATTGTATGGTAATAACGTTGAAATAAAATTATTTTTCTTCAAATTAAGAGATTTGAAGAAAACTAACATTTTCTTCAATTGCGAAAAGATTTGTATTGCAAAAATTTCTACTATGTTTTACGAGAAAATACGTATGATTTATAAATTTATTTCAATTTGGCGTTTTATTATATTAAATTCTTAAATTTTGCACTTTTATATCTAAGATTCACTTTCTAAGCCGTTAACGCGGAAAATTTTGACTCAAAATATAAGCTAAATTGTTTGGACTCACTTTTTTCGTGAGTACGTCAACCTTAGTTCATGTTTTTATTATTAATAAAGTATTTAAAAATCAAAAAATTGTTTCACAAATGCTGGTCTGGAATAAAATATTTACTATTAAGATAAGTAGTGGAACATCTAATATGGCAAAATTTGTAATTTAAATAATACAGTGACTATGCTTTATATAGCTCTCAGAAATATTTTATTGCTAATTCTTTTTACTGTCATCTTTATAGCGTTTCTCTCCTTTAATACCATTTCGATTTGAAAAATGCAATATAGACGAGAATATTTTTGGACAGTACTCAAAAAACTTCTCTCTCTCTCTCTCTCTCTCTCTCTCTCTCTCTCTCTCTCTCTCACTCACTCACTCACTCACTCACTCACTCACTCACTCACTCACTCACTCACTCACACTAGACCTACATTTTGGGAACTAAGTAGAAGACAATGATGACATAGAACTATAAGAAGAAGAAGAAGAACAAAAAATAAGTTTTATATCGATCGCAAATGCATTTCTGCAAAAGTTCTGTCACTTGTAAAAAAAGAAAAGAAAGCAAACCATGTCTTATAGACTTGTGTGTGTGTGTGTGCACTCCTGAACATTTCGTTTTGCTTTAATGCACAGAAACATACATAACATATATACAGTATACTGTATATACGAGCACATATATATATATATCATATAATTTATTATAGAAAAGATAAATAGTAGTAAAGTGATAGGCAAAAAGCGAAATACATATTTCTGGTCTCTCTTTTTTATATAAGATCTGTGGAGATATTTGTATATACATTACGCTTTAGTGTATTAGATATTAGGTTTATTTATTGTAGTGAAAAGATACTGCAAGAAAAAAATATAAAACTTATAATAAAAAGGGATAAACATATGTTTTCGCGACCATTATGTTAAAAATTGAATAAATATCATAGCTGTGGTAATCATGCATAAGTATAACATGTTACATGGCCAATGTTATTCAGTTTATGCCAAAATAATGATTAGCTTAGAAACGAATTACAAAACGTTACAAATATTAAATATTGTGTTTGAACACATATTTTTAGGAATAGCATAAACAGTATTAGAGAGCCAATGTAAAATGTTATAATTAGGCATGATTACCACAGCTATGATACATATACTAAGAGATCAACAATCTATTCAAGAAACAGACGGACATACAATAAAGAAATAGTAAAGAGAATGATTTATATTTATTGCTTTAACAGTCCTTACTAATGATTAGTTAAATCTTAAATTTTTTAATTTATAATTTCTTATATAATTCTAATACAGTTTTACAAATATTGTGTTTAAAATGTATGTTTTAAACTTCCAAATTAATTATTAAATTATTTAAATAAGATTCACAATTTTTCTTTACTCCTTTCTCTCCCTCTTTTTTACAGTCAAATCTATTCAATTTCTTTTATTCCATTCATTGAATGGCTACAAATTCACTAGAATTTCCTCACTTATCTATTATATGAATTTCTCGTTACTAACGTAAAGTTTTGCTAAGAAAATCTTTTTCCATTTTCATACAATAAAAGAGTGTGTGCAACATATGCTGGATAAATATCCAAAACTCTATTTATAATATTATGCGGATTCTGTTTAAACAAGAAAAAGATGCTCCAAAATCTAATCTGTTTTTATATAACTGAATACAATAAGTATTGAATTGTACCCTTTGTTGCAGATTTAAATTGTCGCACTAAATTATAAGATTAATTATTGATTTTAGTATTTTGTTAAAAATTTTGATGTAAAAAATATACCAATAAACTAGTTCTCGTTTTTGGATATATTTAATTATTAAATCTAAATGAAAACTTATAGTTCGTATAAATTCAATGTCAATCGGAAAGCAATAATAAATTAAAACAATTTATTCACGTGTGTTGAGTCTAATTTTAGATTTTATAAATAATAAGATCAAACGAAAGTGCAAACTAAAAATTCTCAGTGAACTCAAGTTGTTTTCGTGTATCAGTAAAACTTGAAGTGCTTTCGATTGTTTTTAACCAAATTGGTTTGAAAATAATTTTAATTAACTTCTCTCTCAAACAGAAATCATTCATAAGTTTTACGCAGAAACGAATACTAAGCATCAAGAATAAAATAATTAAGCATAAATTTTAAGGTCAACATCAACCCGAAGAGATAAATCAAAGCGACATCCGTTTTCACATTTCCTGGACTGCATTCTCTGTACCTTTTCTCATATGAGGCATAAAATGTCGCGTTAATTATTGTTTTTTCTCTATTGTCGAGAGAGATAACTGCTTTTTCACGAGTGAGACATAGTGAGCACGAATGCACGCATAAACACACACACGTAAGAACAATAAATGAAACACAACTACAACAACACAACTACAGTGATTAAGTTATATCTCTCTTAATGATCTTATTATTTCGGGGTTTTTTTAGTCACTCGCTCGTATAGTAGTTCATAATAGGCGAAGACAGACGCTTGAAAAGTAAAGTTTAAATGAATGCGAACACAAACAAGAAGTGGAACAGTGGATGATCACAATAGGAAAAAACGGTGAGAGAACTAGAAAGAGATATATAGTTAGAGAGAGAAAAAAGTTGTGTTTTTTTTTGTTTTCCACTCGAAGTTAAGTTATAATTACTTTTCTCTCGTAAAGTTTTCGTGAGAGAGTGAGTGAGAGAAAGTGCGAGTCAAAAGTACGGAAAAAATTGATTTGCCAGATAACGATAAGTGATTTTGATGTATAGGATTGCGAGGAAAAACTGATTGTTAACCAATGTTTCGCAAAACTTAACTGTGCGTTACATTCGTTTTTATTTTTCTTATTTTTCGTGTTCACTCGTCAATTAATTTACTTAAGTTTGTGCTGAGTTGTAATAAGGCATCGCTAATAAGTGAATAAAAACAAATAGCTTTTCGTAGAAATACTTATTTTTTAACTATTTTTATTGATAATAAATATCGATTCCAATTAAAATTACGATAAGTTCATATGGCTTTGAAAAACTTTTTCAATAGTTAATCATTGCTTGTTTGTACAATAGTGATGCACCAAAAAACGCTATATATTCACATATTACATAAAATGTTTGTATTTAAAATATAGTTAAATGTTTATAATAATTATAAAACTTAAACCTAATTAAACCCACAGAAATTTCAATAATTGAAACCAATCCGAACCAAACCGTCAACCAATGTTTAAAACCATGGTTTAAGCATTATATCCCAACATTTGTATTAGTGATTGAAAATATAGTTCCATTACCGTGGAACGGTAGTGGAATTGAGATTTGTCCCGGTAATGTAACGGTAATGTAACGGTAATGGAGTGAAAATTATTGTTTTTGCCGGTAGTGGAACGGTAATGGAATTAAAAATGAAATAATTTTTAATCACTAATTTGTATATTTAATTGCATATAAGCTAAATGAAACACTTATAAAATGATATATTTATTATGACCGGTATTTTACTGTGACCACTGATCTCATAAATTCATATTTGAGTTACTAATAATTATGGCTTTAATTTTTCGGGAAAATCCCGAAACCATATATTATTGCAATCTTCATGAACATGAAAAATATTTGATGAGAACTCAAAACGCACAATAAAGCAAAGCGCCTGTCAAACAGGTATGTTAAAACGGTATGTACGTTTAAATATTTAATTATATTAAAAACGTAAAAATGAGAGAAGAAAGTATGAGAAAGAACACAGAATAAGCGCAAAAATTATTTTTATATACTTCGAAATATATGTAATAGTATTGATGTGATATATTATATTTTTGTTTCTTTGAATACGTTAACATTTAGCAAAAACATTACCTTTAACTTTTTACTAAAATTGCATACGGTTTGAAATTTTTAACCGAACCGTTTACTTCATGAACAATTGAAACCAAAGCCGTTAAACAACAGTTTAAATCACCAAATATTTTAGTCATTGCTTAAACCAAATTATATTATCAAAACTGCATTCATTTTAGTATATTTAATTTGTATATATTAATGAAAGTCAGAAATAGAATTCTTTTTAATCATTATAATCATTTTTAGGTAATTTTCTCATTTAAAAAGACGGATTAAACCGCGGTTTTCTTGTGTATTAAAATTTAAAATGAAACTGCTAACTATAACAAATTTGAGGTTTAAACTGTTGTTAAGCCAAACCGATGCAAAACTATTTTTCATTTTGCAAAGGTATTATTTTCATCGAACTGAGTACTGATTTCTTCGTGAACGTAGGCGTTAAAAGATTTTATTATATAAAATTCCAAATAATATTTTGCATGAAACTGAATATACTACACAATATGGATTGAAGCTAACATTTACTGTAGTAATGTAATACTTTCTTCATTTTAAAGGTTACATTTTTAGTGATATTATTAACATAATGAATTACGAACAATCGTAAGATAAAAGATAGAATTTCAGTGAATTTCATAAAATTCTACCCTTTATCTTGCCATCTAGATTAGCCCGAATTTTCATAAATTACTCAAAATTAAAGCTGATCTCGAGTCGGTTAATTTGGTCGGATTCCTTATAGAGTCGGGTCGGTTTGATTTACTAGTTATTCGTTTCGGTTCGGTAAAACCGAGATCATTTTATACGAACCCGTCAATAAACCGATAACCATACAAACAAGTTTTATTGACAAAATATTATATAAATATTATTTGCATCATTAATATTTTATAATTAAATTATTGATTATATTATAGGATTTCTATTCACTAAATATTTTTATATTTGTTTATCGGGTTTTCGGTTAACCGTCGGTTTGTTTCGGGTCGGTAAGGTTTCAAGACTTTAACTCTCTGGTCGGTTGGGTTAAAATCTTTGTTTTGTCGGTTTTCCTCGGGTTCTAAATTTACTTCCCAAGAAACAGCTTTACTCAAAATTTCATAGATTTTAAAATTTAATGCGACTAATAATTGTTATAATGTTACAAATAAAAGTTGAAAAAAATTAAACTATTAATATAAAAATTGTAATTTTAAAAACAACATTAAGTGATTTAAAGCTTCAAATTCAATTTTTATGCTCTCGTAATATAAATAGCTCATAGATTATACAATATTTAAATCTTATAAATTAAAACCACAAAAGCCTCTCAACTGTACACTATTTAAGGTAAAATAATATCAACGCATTAAGTCGAATGATAATTAATTTAGTGAATGAACGAAAGTTGGCCGCAATATACTTAGATTAAATGTTTATCTATTTGTGTGATCAGTGCTACGATTTGTAGGCAACAGTAGAGCTTGATTTCTGGTTTTAAATATAAATGAATAAAAATTTTAATTTTCATTAGTGTTACGAGTTTGTACTACTGTTTACATTAACAATTGCATATGCATTTTTCATTTGGAGAATATAATGGCTCAAACAGTTGGTAGGAATCGATTTTGCTAAAAATAAATATTTAATAATGAAGGTCAACAATGTTTAAAAATCAAAATTAAATATTTATAAAAAAAAACTTTTTACCACACAATAAAAAATGGAAATAATAGACATAGAAACGCTAAACATTTGTTTGGCAATGATTTCAGTGAGAAAATAGTATGCAAACCAACAAGAATCCAGAAACGTATTCAACTATTTTGATTGTTTTGATGGGTATTGGATTTAATGCCTTGAAAAACTTTTACTTATATGATGTTTTATATTAAAAAAATCAAAACAAAAGATGTTTGCATTATAAATTAATTTTGAGTAAGCAATTTAGAAACAAACTGAAAATTTGCCTTTTATATAATAAACTATTAATGTTAAAATTTCTTACTTTTCTTCTTTTGTTATCAACGATTAAGTGATCACTTCTTGATTTAAATTTTAAAGACGTTTCGAAGGCTTTATTTGCAGCACTTCTTTATCAATTATTTCAATAATATTTTTAGA
>JAQGAW010001858.1:0-17160 GCA_034698025.1 Phthiracarus crinitus
AATATAATTTAAAGATTAAATTAAACAATAAGGATATTAAAAGTAGTTATAACGGGAATTATGACAAGAATACGAATTGGGTGCACTAGTTTAATATAAATTAACAAAACATAACGAAAACATTTGGAGCGAACGATAGGAAAGAGAGAGAGAGCGACCAAAAACTATCTTAACTTAAAACTGAAAAGTCAGATATTATGACCGTATCGATATTGTTTCTATGATTAATTTTCTTAAGATATTACTGAAAGCATGTTTTGATTTGTTTGATTTATTAATGATTATTAGCTGATCGACTCATTTTTGGGTGAATTGCTTATAATTAGTAATAAATAAATTATTGAATCGAATTTAATATTTTAATTTTATATTAAACAAAAACAAATCCAATAACGAAACTTATTTTACAAATGTTAAATCCTAGAAACTTATACATTGAGAAATTATTTTAACTATTTAATGAATGCGTACGGTAATACATTTATTTAATTCAAATATTTTCGTTAAAATTGTATATATATATATATATTACTAATATTTTGTACATTGTTTATTATCATTCAAAACAAAACTGATGTTCACGTTTCTATAAAGAGATTTGGCGCAAACTCTACCATAAAACGTTTTTGAATTTCTCTATCATTTATTTTGTTGGCTAATTTCGGTGCTCGTAATGTAAAAAATTTAGTTTGAAACTTTTTCTAACATTATTTTTATATGTTCGCGAAAAAAAGGTATTCTCACGACAAGTTTATTTAAAAACATCGAAAACATCACCAAAATTTGATTTATAAATAATAATCAATATAAATAGATATTAACTGATCTGAAGCGGAAATATTTTTGAGAAATATTTACTTTTCACTTCGAATGTATATATAGATTTTCAGTACTTATTTACAGTCACATTTCTACTATATTTTTGTTTACATCAGCTTTTATTTTGGATATTTCTTTTACTTTTTTGTTACATTTCAATACTATATCGAACTGCGAGAACAAAGTATAAAGAAGAAGAAAAATATTCAAAAAGTAAAATCAAAAACACATTCTTCTCGATTCGCTACGAGCCAAACACTAAACACACTCTTTTTAGCATACATTTGACTACAGGGTATATATATGGCACATATATTTTCATTTTTGCGAACTGATGGAGAGAAAAATCACTCGCGTTTTTTGTTATTATGTATAACTTATAACCGTTACTGTAAATAAAAGAAAAGTTAACTTTACAACCGTCTCTAACATAGTAAGCGTATATATCCAATATATCCAATGTATCCAATGTTAGGTCATTTAAAACATTTCCAACAATATCTGTCAGAATAGAGAACAAAAGCAGACAAATATGTCAGAAAATGTCTTTGAGTGCATAAAATATTGCGAACGCTTTATCTAAAATACTTGTTCATTTAAAAATAGTGTTGACAGACATGCAGAGAAAAGCTTTACATTTTTTTCAGCTCTAAACTGCCGGAATGTTTTCACCGTTGTATGACAATACTTGTCTTATAAAGATCGCACTGAAACTCTATCGATAACTGTATATATTATAAAGTTTGACAATATCCGGGATCAAAGAATATCCAACAAACATATTTTCCTAATAGGGTTCCAAAAATGCGGTAAAATATTATGTTTTGTTTTTCGTTTTATGCATTTTTGTTGGTGTGAATGTTAATATAATTTTTTTTGTTATTCTGGGTTATTCGACATTAATTACGATTTCACTTACTATGATATTCCAGTTTTTGCACTCAAACTCGTATCACTCGTTCGTTATGTTCGCGAATTTAATTTCTATAATAAACTCATAAACTCTGCTTTGAGGCTCTGTATTAAATTTATGGCTCATTTTAAGTTGATTGCGTAAATTGGGTGAAAATGAATTTTATTTACTAGTGCTGCGATTGAATTACAGTAATAAACAATCGGAATGCATAGAAAGGGAATCGCGTATTAAAGCAAAAAATTTATCAAAATTCTATTAAATAGTTGTTCTATGGATAGAAAACTTTTTTTGTGATGTTAATAAAAAAGCGTAATTGTGTGACGCATTTCTTTAATACCGAAAGATGCGAACAATTGCCTGATTTATATGATTATGGCTGTATCTCTAATAACATCGCCGCAATCAGAAAAATATATATTTCTATTTGGCTGTCAGTTGTTATTTTCTTTTCTTTCATTCATCACTCGCTAAATATAGCAAAAAAATGTGGATAAAAGTTTCATGTAATTTTTTTCGTATTATAAATTTCTATTTTGGGAATTTTTCGTGGGATATTTAAGAGATTTGTGGGCGATTTACGAAATATTACATTATATATATTTTTGGTTAATCGCCACATAGAATCTTAATTTGATTTCTATAAAAGAAAACTTTGTGATCGCAAATCGTAACTTTTCATATTATCTTTTCTTTAATAATCAATAATAGTCCACATTTATTTTCTTTCTCCAAATAGAATAGTTTAAATTCTCGGAAAATTTTGTAATATGTTTAAAGAATATCGATTACGTTTTTACTGAAAGTTATATATTATTATTACTCGCGTCTATAGTTTTCCTAAACTGTTTGTCTTAAAATTCAGTATAAATGAATGAAATGTCAAGTGTTAGCGGCATTAATCATACAGCAGTGCTTAAATACTTATTGGAATAAGCGAATCAATTTATAATACTTTTTGATTTTGTTTAGACTTCCATTGAGAAAAGAAAACAAACCCGTAATTAATTGTGCGAATTCGCAAATTAAAAGTTTTTTCTTTATCTGGTCAACGGTTACTGAATTATTTGGTTACATATTTCTGCTTACTATTAACATAAGATTCGACTTAATATATTTTCTATGTCCGAGTTTTATTCTCAACATTTGTCAAACACTGATGAGGCGCCACATTATGTCCATTTTTTTCGTTGATATTTATCAACGCCCGGAATAGACTCGCACGTAGTTTTCGTAACCAAACTAATGGCACCTATAAATTTTGATTAATAACTTCCTTCGCGAATATGTTTTCGCTTATTGATAACAATATATGGCGAGGTATGCCGTAAAAAATTGAATTAACGAAATGAACTAAATTTTGTTAGATTTTTTTTCAAATTTTCAAAATTTTTTATGAATTACTGTTTCAAAGTTTTTTCCAATTTTCAAAATCCAAAATAAAGAAAAGTAATATTTGCTTAATCTTTTCGCAGTTTTCTTCGTACGCATTGATTTTTCTAACTTTTCAAGATTATATGTGTGCTCTATCTTTTCGTTTGAGGGTAAAACGTTTTTTTTTATTAAAAGATATAATCTTTGTATTGTTTAAAAGTCAAAACGAGCTCAATATTTACTTAGAAGAGAGTTTTGCGTTAAATTTATATATATCTATAAAAACATAAATCTTAAGGTTAAAACAACAATTTAAAAACATGTCAGCATTTTTTTTAATAAATTTGATTTACTGCTTCAGTGTTCTCTTACTATCAGATCCTATTTTGCTTTCGCTAACTTTTTTCGCTTGTTTTCTCTTTTTTGTTTTAGAAATTAAGTCGAATAATAATGTTTCAGTTTGCCATTTATATTCAAATATATAATCTTTTGTATTTATTTAATATTTGTTCAGCTTTTTTCCGTTTTGTATGTTTTGCTGTTTGTTTAGCGATAAATTGTTTTCAATTATAATTAGACGCCAAATTTTACGGGAAGTTTTGTTGCTGTAATCTCAACTTTAGGCGTAAATTAGCTCTCGGTTTATGTATCAAATTTTGATTGTGAATCAGTGAATCCATAAATTTCTTTTATAAAAGCGTGAATTTTTAAATATTTAAAATAGTTTTTTCGATGAACGAAAAGAGAACAGCAAAAAATAATAATTTAATTCCATTGAAAGTAGTGTAGGAAGTTTTTTTCTGATTGATTTCTTTAAAGTGAATTTCGCCATTCATGTTAACGTTGATTTTAAAAATCGATAACTGAATCGATACCGCTTTGAATATGCTTTTGCTTAAAATATAGAAAATAGCGTTATTAACTCACTCGCCGTTTAAATACGTTTATATTTCTATAATGCTTTATTAAATTATGTAAATTGCATTTTATTATTCTGTTATTCTAATTATTATTTTTTTGTTTGCGATTCGGGTCGCTGTTTATATTTAAATGTTTAATTTTTCCCATTATGTCTATTTACTTTTCTTAAGCTAATACTGTAAGCTTGTTTTGTTTTAAAATAAAATTGACAAATCAGACTAGTTTTCAATGTCAACGAATCAGTTGAATAATTTTTTAAAATTTTGTTTTGAACATTTTAATTTTAAAACATAATTTTATTTACTATTATTTCATATCTGTTTGCTTTACTATAAAAAAATTACTTTACTGACGAGTAAAACTAAATATTCAAAACATTTTCATGAGAATTGATAAAACAACATGTTTTATCTGTTAGAAACCTTGTTATACAGGTTTGTGCCGAAAAATTAAATATTAAATTAAAATAAATAAAATTATATATATATTGCGTTTCGCTATACAGCCAAATGACAATCATTACTATGGTTTTAATTTTTAATATTCTCTTTGTTGAGAAATTTTCTATTAATTTGTATAATAATTTTCCACTCAATATTCCTTTCATTTGAATCTTATTCAGTAAATATTTACTATAGACTACATTATCTCCATAATTAATGTAATTACTGAACGCAATTACCCTCGAGTTTTTGATTTTTTTTCTCGCAAATTACAACAACGATTAAAAACGATGCTCTTTTATATCGTGTTTCTATTTTGTTATATTAGACCAATGTTTAACATTAGACAATTTAAATAATTTTTATTTATTCTGCTATCACTAATTTTTAGTTTTTTTCTTTTCAGGTCCGGATAAATTAATAGTTTAATGGGCAATTGAAACAAATAACCGGTAATGTGCTGGCAGTTTTTTAATAGCGAAAACGCTCGAATCGATTACCAAGTGTTATAAAGCCAATCGTTATTTTCGCTGATTTTGATAAAACGATGCCATTATAATTATCAGTGGAAGTATTTATTGTCAGCAGTTCTTTCAATCTCATTCGAGCGAAAATGGATTTGAATTGAAGCTGGAAATTAGATCAGTTGGCAAATCACTATCTGTCATGACGATTGTGGAGCCGTCGTCGCAACACTATAACCCAATTAAGGCAAAAAAATTAATTATACCAATGCATTGGTCAAAAACAATTAGATTGAGTTGAAATGTGAACTGAAAATAAAACTGAGATCAAATCTATATATTACATGATATAATAAGCTTAGATGTACTGGATATATGAAATAGTTAGCAACACTCGAATACAATCTCTTTTATCGAGACATTGTTCACATTTATGCCCAAATGGACTCATTTCTTGATGAAAGTGAGAGCCAATCCATAGTTCCAGTGTCATCAACAGTGTCGTCGAGTTCATCATCGGCTACGACGTCATGTGCAACGATTTCGATGAAACTCAATGACGCGACTGTCATTGTGTCTGTGATTATACTGTGTCTAATCAATGTTATTGTGATCGCCGGAAATATATTGGTTATCGTCAGTGTGTTCACTACGGCTAAACTTCGCACTGTAACCAATTTCTTTATTGGTAATGTTTGTTTGTTTTGTCAATTCCAATATTGCTTTTTGTTTTTCTGTTTTTGTTCCCCTTTTGTCTCTAACTTTGGCTAATTTACCAAATAAAAAACCAAGAAAAAAATAAATTAACGTTATTGTACTTTTGCATACTTATCACGATAAGAATTTCTCCCTTTAGTATCGTTAGCTGTGGCGGATTTACTTGTGGGCATTGCTGTGCTACCGTATTCACTAACATTAGAGGTTAGCAAATAAAAATACAATTATATATAACTTAATTTTCGATTTTCAAATCATCATTAGAGTAGTTGTGAAATTCATAACTCTATTTCTTTCTCTTTTAAAATGCTATTTTTATCATTATATTTACATTTAATTAATTCTGCGACAACGAAGCGAACGAACGAACGAAAAGTCGATAAAAATTTAATTAATTTTTTTGTGTTTTATTTTCAGCGAATTTTTTTTTTATAAAAATCGAAAATTTTTTTCGTTTTATCTTGAGATATCAATTTAAACTTAATGGCAAATTAAAAGCTCAATGTTCGTGGTTTGAAATTTTAATTAACTAATTATTCGCGTCTATCATTTTAAGTGCATTTGAATTATAGTCATTATTGCGGTAATAAAAATCTATTAAAGTTTATTATGACAGACGAACAGAAAAATATATTAAAATAATATCAACAAATTTCCTTTTAAATGTCAAAATGCGCTCAAATATATAGCAAAATTGAGTAAAGATAGCATTAAGAAGTGAGAGTAAGCGCAATCGAATCGCGATGTAAATGATTCTCTGAAACGGAGAAAAACATTAAGAAATGAGTAAAGCGATAGAGTTGATCATTTCTACATATATTTATTTTTTTCATGCTCTTTAGTTTTTCTATATTCGTCACGGATCAGTGTAAAACTGCATTGTTTTTTTGCTAAATATGTTCACTGTTTTCCCCCCATATTTATTCAGCGTAAACTTCTATACTGTCGTCTACACTAAAGAACAATTTCTAAGCTATTTCTCAAGTGCTTACTTAACTATTATATATGTGTTGCGATTGTTTTTTTTTTGCGTATCGTTTACACAATGCTTAAGATTTGATCGCTGCTCGAAATGCTCTAAGTGTGCCTATTTTAGTCAATACATGCTGTTTCCTCAATCATAATCATCATTTTGTTTTGGGTTTTGGTATATTTTCCGTATATTAATAACGGACACCACTCGAAACTTATAGTAACCAATATTTAATGCCACACTAACTTTATACGATAAAAAATGATTAGAAGTTTGGAAATTTTTTAATCGTTTCCTTAAACTATTTTTCTTTAGATTCTTGACGTTTGGGTGTTCGGCGAAATCTGGTGTCAAGGATGGTATGAAACAAAATACTTATTATAACTGTTATTAATTCGATTCGCTTTATGATATGATATTTGCTTTGATGTAACTTATACTGTATTGCAGGCTCGCAACTGATGTATGGATGTGCACAGCAAGCAGTGAGTTATAAACACAATTATCTGTATTGTTAGATACGTTTTATGCCGTTTGGGTTTAATTGACATAAAAATTTTTGCTCGCGAATAGTTCTGAATTTGTGTGCGATCTCAGTGGACCGATACTTAGCAGTTACGCGACCAGTGAGGTATAGAAGTATCATGACTTCAAAGAGAGCGAAATTATTTATAGCCGCTGTTTGGGTTTTGTCATTTATAATATGCTTTCCTCCAGTAAATATGCTTTAACTCTTAAGTATCATTTTGTTTGCTGTAATGTAACTGATTTATGTTAACCCAATCCAATATAGTTGGTTGGATGGAATGACGTTCAACCGCAGTCACAATCATCGCAATGGCTTTCGCAACCATCGCATCCACTGTCGCAGTCACAGTCACAGTCGCATTCATTCAGTTCAACTTCATCTGCAATTACAACTGCGACCACATCTTCATTAAAAACCATATTCGCATACAACCACAATCATAATGTTAATAATGTCAACCAATTCCACACAACAACGTCTAGTCCAACAAATTTACTGCTCAACATGTCTTCCTCAGAAGTCAGTACATTACTGTCAACATTAACCATTCCTCCTGATCATCACATTAATGATGATAATAATAACACTTATTTGTTTGAAACAAGCAATAGTTCTAATGATCTCGACATAGACTCGGACTCAGACTCGAACTCAAATTGTGAATCTAGTCGTATTAAATGCGCTTTATTTAATAATAAGGGTTATGTCATATACTCAGCGTTAGGCTCATTCTATATACCAATGTTTGTGATGATATTCTTCTATTGGAGAATATATTTGGTCGCCAGTCGAACATCTCGTGCCTTAAAGCGTGGTTACTATAAGAGTAACGGTTCCCGCGAAGAACGTATGACTCTTCGTATGCATCGCGGTTTGGGTGATGACGTCCAGTCAAACTATGGTTACACCACTACTTCCACTTATCTTTCAACGCAGTGCAGTGACACCAACTTTAACTCGTTGAGCACCACTACCACAGCATCAGTGGTGAAAACATCACCAGTCAGTCCAAAGACGCGTTCAGTGATCCTTAGGCAGACTTTAGCCGACAACCAGAGTGACGATCAGAAGTTGCAGTCACAGTCAACAAGTGGTAGTATTAGTAGTAATAGTCATCAGAGACATAATAGCAGTGGTAAACGTCAAATGCCGATCACGCTCTATCGCTCATCACGATTGACAGCCAACTTAGACCCGAGCAGTGCGCAAAACGGTGGCAATAGGCGAATGTCACCGAGCAATCAGTCGAATAAATCCACATTAAGTTTGCCATCGTCCAGTAGTCCGAGTTCCTCCAGAGAAGGAAGTGCCAGAAGTACTAAGCTAGTGATGAGTCGCTACAGTAAGAGAACCAGTAAATACCAGGCAAAGAGATTTCATGCCGAAACAAAAGCTGCCAAAACTGTGGGAATCATTGTCGGAGGATTTATAGTTTGCTGGTTAGTTGTTAGATGTATACGTATACATGTGTTAGTTTGTTGTGTTGTGTGTGTGTTCACTAATGCGATAAATAATTTGCACAAATCTTTTATGCGTTACGGTCTCACGATTTCCATCTCTTTTGGTTAGGCTACCATTTTTCACTGTCTACTTAGCTCGAGTGTTCTGTGTTAACGCCGGCTGTATTCCTGATCTACTATTTTCTATATTTATATGGCTCGGTTATTGCAACTCAATGATAAATCCATGTAAGAGAATCTATACGTCAGTTTTTACGGTTTTTAATGCGTTATAATTAGCCATTATATTAGCTCTACATATTCGGTTTTAAAAGCATTTTAAAATCATAAAATATATATCATGTTAAGCAGTAAACATTAATAGTGCGCTGCTATTACTCGCTTTAATTTTTTTTCCGCTTAAATAATTTATTATACTGGCGTTAAAATTTAAATTTATAATTCAATTTACAGGCATTTATGGCCTCTTCAGCAAAGACTTTAGACGCGCATTCAAGAACATTATCTGCAGATGCAAATTCAGTGAGGAAACGGTTAGCTCACTAATAAGACAGATTCATATGCCAACGTTTTTCGAAGACATGCCCGAAGACATAACGAAGCATGAATCCCAGGAATACTGACTCTACTCTACTCTAGTCTGTTAGACGTTAGA
This sequence comes from Phthiracarus crinitus, assembly GCA_034698025.1. NCBI lineage: Eukaryota > Metazoa > Arthropoda > Arachnida > Sarcoptiformes > Phthiracaridae > Phthiracarus > Phthiracarus crinitus. Next base: position 9,269 of record JAQGAW010001858.1, read on the forward strand.
CACACATAACACACATAACACACATAACACACATACATACTTACGCTCGAAATGTGTGTGCCGTATGTATCGCCAGATTCGGCGGTTTAACAAAACTGAATTGAGATGAACAAAGAAAAACGCATTATATTCTGCTATATACGTATAACAGGGTATTCTGCACTGTTCTATACAGTAAACTGTGGAAACACCGCTTTTCAAGCGCAGAATACAAATTAGATTTTATGCCGTCGTCTACTCTCTAATGAATACAGGAATAATTTATAATTAACGGATATATTCGCTGCTATCGCTGTGTCGCTACCGACACACTGGAGTCTAATCGTTTTAATATTATATTTTTTATCTATAATAATGCCACAAAAAAATTATTCTAGTCGTGACCAAAGAAGAAATTGTCAAAACAATTTGCACTATTGATCTCTCTCTTTCCCCTCTCTCTCTCTCTCTCTCTCTCTCCCTCACTCACACACTCATTCACTCAACCACTCTCTCAATCTATCGCTCTCTCCATTTCCATTCTCCTTCCTCTCACTCAGTGTTGAACGGGTACTAAAACGACCAAAGTTGCCTCACTATTGCATGCCTGAACGGATAGTTTTTTTGATAGTATGTATTTTAAGATGTTATTAAAGTAAAATGTAATGTAAAATATATTACTAATTACTTCGTACATTAATTGAGAAATTGTTTTTAGATGCGACTGATGACAACATAGCATAGATATTATTAATTATGTACCTGTTTATGCCGCTCAATCTCCATATGTATTTGAATTTTATTAAAACAATCGTTAATTAGTTTACGTAATTTACTTATTTTTCATTTAATAAAGAAGTATTGTTTTGTTAAAAACTTTGTTGAGTGTCATTATTAAAAAATAAGAAGTTTTTAAAGCGTTCGCTCATCATTTAGTCATTACGACCATTGGCTGTTACATAAAACGCATTATTCCGATATTTAGTTCGAAACATACTAGTAGTTTATGGATTTTATCGTATAATATCGCACTGATTACTTTGCTTTGCGCTTAACTCGTAAGTTTTTCTTAACAAGCATTCTGTAAAGAGTTGTAACGTAAAGTGCATAAGTACAGTACAGTACAGTTACTGTACTGTATAACAAGCTTTATTTGAAATCTCTTTTGTATGAAATATTTTACGAGTTAGTGTATCACTAACTGCACGCACTCACTCTCTTTACATATAGATTGTTGTGGTGTTTGAATATAAGTTGAAAATAAATATGAATAGCAAATTGTTTGTTATAAACCACTGTAAGGTTTGCAAACTGGAGCTGCAAAAAATAAAGTTAATCACTTTTAATGAAGTTTTTTTGATACTCATTAGAAATGTATATCAAATAATGCTTATAATCTATTGTTTACGTATTAAGAAATTTTAATTTTCATTGTTACCTTCAAAAACAGTTTTTAATGAGCAATTTTTTAAATTTTTGGTTTAGAAAAATGCTTCTAATTGAGAAAAATAGATAAAATTCTCCATTTAATTTCATTTAAAATTAAAAAATTATGTCGAAAGTGAGTAAACTTCGATTTTATTTACCAGCATAGCTCGTTTTGCTTTTGCTACAGTCAAAGGTCTCTATTATTTGATATGTGCTTCCAATGGCATTTCGGCTTTATTTAATTTTACGTTTACAATACTTTGTTAATTAAATTTAGTGATGCTTATTGTCGGTCACATACCGGACTTAACCAAATATGATCACCGAAAAATTAAAAATGAGTTTCGTTCATATGTAACAAATAACCGAATTTAATAGAAAAGATCTATAAATATTAAAACACGGATTAATGGAATAATGATTATTATCTAAACTTAATTATGAAATCTTAAATGCGTATAGATTTTGAATTCTATTCTGATATATTTTGAAATTAATTTCAAACATAATATCTTAATTATTTGCAGTTTAAATTCAATAGATTTTATTTTATTCTGAGCGAATGCCTATAGATTTTATAATTTTTATCAAACGAACACTAATTATATTAAATATTAAATTTAATACATAAAATTTGATTGGTCATAATAGGTATAAGCAAAACCGATTATAATAAGCTTATGAATAGTTAATTATTAACATATTTGGTACAATTTCCGATTATTAATTGTAATATTAAAGTAATTCTATTGCATCTCATCATAAATTTTATAAATGATTTTCTATGTTTCCGTGTATTAATCATTGAGTGCTTCTATTTTTTAATTAATAATTAGCCATTCTTAGTAATAAAGAATGGCATCAAAAATTGCTATTTAAAGCTCATTGAAAAGTCCACCTCAACGGTAATCTTTAGTAAAAGGCGAAAGATTATTGCGTATATTGAAGGTAGACCTGAGCGCAGATCATTACTGTGAGAACATTACGCTTACCTTTCACTCGCATCACATTTCTATTACAGTTTATTTTAACCAATACGTTATTTGTTAATACTAATTGTGTATAATTTTATTAAAATTATTCATTAATTGATTAAATTTTATTTCTCTTATTATAATTGCGTGTAAAATCAGAAAATAAACGAACGTTAACATTATGTAATTTTTAAAAGTTAAAATGTTTCGTTTGTTAAACCGTTTAATAGTAAAGGTTTAGTTCGTGAATGTCAACGTCACTGTCATGAGGTAAACGTTATTATACGAACGATCACATCAATTATACGACCAGAGTGTTCCAATAAGGGGGCTGTGAAATACGCCACAATTTATCAGAAAAAATCTGAAAATTATCTCTCAAAATAAGTATATACCAGTTATTAGACAAAAGTTATGGGAATAGTGTTACGTCTGATGATTGTTTGAAAATAATTTTGATTTAAATTTGCAAAGTGTGCGGTTTTAAAAAGAATGCCATCAGAAGAGCACTCCAACCCCAGTCTGAACTTATCATAACTGATTTGGAGACGCGTAATGATCGCATTCATTTTATTTTTAATATTCAAATCGATTCGAAACAATAATAAAAAAGTTCAATACATTTAATGAACGTTTTTCGCAGCAAAAATATTTTAAAGTAAATACAGAGCGAAAACAGTTTTATGAAAATATAGAAACGCTTCAGTTTAACATTAACTTCAGAATATTGTAGATATTTATTATTTTATACCAATTCCTTATTTTGTTTGAATAAATAATGAAGTTTTCAAGAATATTTTTCATTCCTCAAAGAAACAGATTTAAGCTTATACTCTAAAATATTTTAACATATTGCCTAAACATTAAGGGTGTTAACGGGTAGTCGTTCTCCGAACCGACAATAATCAAATTCAACCAAAAAAACCGATAATATAAGCATAAATGCAGAAATAGTGTAAAATATTCTAAAAAATTTTTTATTATGAATTTTTACTTGATTTTTAAAACAAAATAGAGAACAAACATTCATAATGAACTTATTTTGTATCATAGGGTATAATATAATTTAGTTGTCAACAATGTAATCAAAATGTTTAGTGTACTAAAGTATGTTTTCAACTATATTAAAGTTTATTTTTAAGCAAACAGTACTTTTAAATTATATTGTTTCAACTAAGAAATTATAGATTATAATTCATTGTTGAAAATAGTAATTCAATCAGTGTTTCAAAAATGTTGACTCAGTTATTGTTCAAAACTTTAATCTTTCGTATACTCAACATCACACGAATTGTTGTTTAGCAGACCAACACAAACGCAAATAAGCGCGTGTCACCAGTATTACAAAAGCAAATATTTGTACTCATTCGACTCATTATAATCCCGAATAGTTTAAATAATGTTATTTTTTGTCACTGTTTATTTTAAAGCCCTTTTAACCTGACACTTGAGTTTTAATTTATTTTTAGTTGATTTTGACTATTTTAGAAACCGTTAGAATTCATTAATGTTTAATCAAATAGAACTGAACTGAATCGAAAAGAAACCCATTGAGGTAACCGATCTGAGAACAACTTTAATATATATGAGACACAAGTGCTTTTTTAAATAATGGAATAATAACACTAGCTTTTCAAAATCTAAATAAAAAAAATTTTCAATAAAGTTATACATAACTTGCATTACTTATAGTAAAATTTTAAACTTTAATCTTCTTTGTAATTTATTTGTAGGAGTTTTTACGATCCGAAAAGTAAAAAATAATAAAAATTGATTCTTTATTTATTTATGTTTCTTTATCTGCAGTCTTTGGAGATCATGGATGTCAACAATGGATGAACTCAGACATTCCATTCACAACTAGATTTTAAAGAACATTTTTTTGAACAAATAAAATCCCCATATCTAAGCTTTATTTATTTTCAGCGAATCTAACATTTATAAGTTGGAAAAAATTTTATATTTTGACAAACAATCTTTTAAAGTATTACCTATACTTTCGCTTTAAAACTTTTGTTATTTAATCTTTCCGTATTTGTTTTACTGGATTTTTAATTACAGTACTTTTTCTTTGTTCTACAAAATTTTTTTTAAAGTATATTTTAAATTATTTTGCATTGTTTTGGCAGTCATTCGTCAGTTTACATGAAAAGCCTGAGGTTAACTTGAATATCACTACAACCGTCAGATTTGCTTCGCTGTAGAGTATTTCGAATCCTAGGAAGAAGCGATGCTTTACTTTATTTTCAAATATTCATTGCTTCAAAAACTTTTATTGCAGTGTTTCTTACATAATTCTTCCTACTTATAGTGAAAATACAAAAATTTGAATACAGATAATTAAGGACAACAGAATTCGGGTTCACCCGAATCGCTTAGTTTATATTATCTTTTTTCTTAGTCTATATTGAATGATATAAAACGAGTGAATACGATAATTCATCGGCAAATTATTTCCTAAACTACCACATAAAAAATAATATTGTATCCAAACTATAATATATCAATAAATACCGAATGGAATGTTATTCCTTCTAACATTTAAAACTATAATTAATGTTAACGTTAAAAAACTTTAAGAATCAATGGATTAAGAAAATATATTGAAGAGATAAAGTAACGCATTGTACAGGAATAGGATATAAAAAGAAGTGGAAACTACCGATAAAATAACTAACGCGTAGAACATTTCGATAGCAATAAAATCAGAAAATCAGAATGAATTGTTGAGAAAAGGAGTTGGTATGACAATTTTATGCCTACTATTAGTCGGAATCGCTGTGTGTGTGCGTATGGATGTGTTTGATGTGTGAAATGCGTTTTTCTGAAAGAATCAAAGCTAACGCAATGTTTATCGTGGAAACTAAAAATCATTCTCACATATCTCTCTATTGTGAATCTGCGTTGAATTATCCGAATGACCTCATGTGAAGAGAAGTACCAGAGTCTCAATCAATTTTAGTTGGATTTGTGTCACAACAGAAAAAAATGATTTCGATTCCACAAAAAGCGTTAAATAACTTCGTTTACTTAAAAGCCAAAAGTTTACGTTAACTTTAGCGCTATTCTTGATATTTTCGTGATTTTCGTAGTTTTCGCGATAAAATTATAGAACATTAATGCATTTTGTTAAATGAAGCATATCTATCTCGCATACCAATAACGGTAATTAAGTGCACCAAAAGCACTACTACTTAATTAAATAGTGCTTCTGGTCGTAAACATAGTGTAAAAGATTTGTCCAAACATATAAATATCTATGGATGAGTGTGTTCTTCGAAATTCGAATAAAACTAAATATCGAATGATAAATAAGAATATTATACCGATTTCTCAGTCCATATAAAAACTCTTAAAGAGAACACACTCATTGGATTAATAGTATCAAAAAATAACTAAACAAGATATTGCTCTCCAGTCGGTTATATACAAATCTTTATTCTTAGCAAAGCAACAAAGCCTTAGTATTTTTTAGCTCTGTATTGATATATTGATATACTATTTCTCTCTCTCTCTCTCTCTCTCTCTCTCTCTCTCTCTCTCTCTCTCTCTCTCTCTCTCCATCATCTCTTATTCTCTTTTATATATGATATGTAAGTAAAGTTACAATTGATTTTTCGTTGTCATCTTTTTATATTTATTTCCTTTACGTCTTTTTCGAAAGCAAGAACTATTATATCTTTATAGCGAACGAAAAAAATAATATAAAATGAAGAAAAATAAAAAATACATTAAAAGATATGCTCTCATTTTTTACACGCTAAGCATTGAATGACACGATCACATCAAATGAAATACAATATTGATCTGACATCGAACTGTCAGTTATGTAACGAATATTCCGCGTTCCAAGTGTTTCCTTGTTTTTAATAATGTGTGGCAATATTAAGCTAAACGTACTGTAAAAAAAGTAAGCGAAAGCAACACATATTATTACATATTGCTTATTAACTCCTGTTGTGCTATCGTATTTTTGAGAGACTAGAACACCGTGAAACATATTCTGTATTACTGGACAATAAATAAAACAGAGTAAGAATAGAAACCTAATTACGGTAACGGTTGAAAGAAAGCTGATCTCAAAGAAGGTCACCTGAAGCACAAACGAGACACACACCGTTAGTATTAGCGAAAGCCCTATTGATTTGTTTAATTTGCCAAAGATTAAATGATATATACTGCACAAAAGTATGCCTATTGTTATTCTGAAGATTATTGTGTAATCTGTACTGTAATGTGCTGTACAGCAGTATAACAGCATAACAGTTACACAGTTATATTATATATGAATTGTGTTGCGTTTCGAGTTCATACTTATTGTTTATAGGTTTATAGGTGCGCATCACTGACATTATGATCTAATGCTCGGTCATTATGTTCAAAATGAATTACAGCGTCGCTGAATCATCTTTAATCTCAAGTGTAATCATTTTTTAGTTACTGTTCTCTCATTTAACAAATTGCAAAGTTGTAATGAACGTAAGCTCCAACCATTGTATGCATCAGTTTTTAATAAACTGATTTTTGTTGATTAGTTAAGCATGTGATCCCAAGTTTTTGAACTATCTTTTTGTAATAAATGTCGCAAATTAAATTTAAGCGAATCGTGTATTACTGTATTGTTAGATAGAGCCTCAAAATGATAGCATTTGCTACTTTTTTATTTCATAAGATAAAAACATATAATTTTATATAAGCTCAAATCACATTAAATGGAGTTTTTTGAGCTCCGTTTTTAAATGCTATTTATGCTATTTTTCATGATTATCGCTATAAATTCTATTTTCCTTTTTTAAATGCAATTTTTTCACGATTTTAAAAATTGTTGTTTAAGTCCAAAGAGTTTTGCGGACCCTATAGAAAATTATATAGTAACCTTCATAAGAAAAAAAACTTACTTAAAAAACTTTGAAAAATTTTCCAAATTACTTTACAAAAAGATACTAAAGTAGTATTTTGCTGATTATTTTTAAAAAAGTCAGCAACTATAAAATTTTCTATTTTGTGATATGTTTATAATTCTTTAACTAATATTTATAATATTTTAACAAAAATAAGTGCTATTTTTTACGGACAATTTTGCAGCAACTTATAGAGCTAATTTGATATTCAATAAATGCTATTATTTTGAGGCTCCAATTATTAACGTTAATATTATAGTTTATAGATACTGCATATTTAAAGTATTTAAAAAAAACGCATACTTAACAAACAGCGCGAACTGAACCGTTATTTTTACTTACTCTTCAATTTTATTTACACAACGAATTTATATGCCAGTAAATATAAAAACGAATCCAAAAGTTTTTAAACAGATGTTTAAGACAATTGTGGTTTTCTAAAGCGTGTGATTAATTCAATGACTACTCTCTCGCAACTTAAACCGAGTATATTTATATTACTATATAAGCTTTTATTAGCTTTCGGTTATTTGTAGGGATGGCAAAAAGCTCAATTATACCGAGCTTGAGCTTGAGCTTGACCAGCTCAAGCTCATAAAAGCCAGAGCTT
>JAQGAW010001859.1:0-17156 GCA_034698025.1 Phthiracarus crinitus
ACTTTTTCTTCAAGTAAAAGTAAAAGTAAAAAAATTCATAACTTTTACTTTTACTTCCAAAAGTAAAATCAACACTACTTTTAACTAACACATAAAGACTATTTTTCGGAAAAATTCTGAAAATTTAGGAACTTTTGATTTAGTCATTTTTCTGAGTTCGAAAAATAGAGGGGTTTAAATTTGTTTGTAATAAGTTAATTAACTCATATATTTTTAATTCCGAAAGTTTTTAATTAACTATTAATTAGTCGGATTTCCGAAAAAGTAGAAAATGGTTATTATACATTTCATGAGTTTAAAGGAGAAAAATCTGTAGAGTTAAGGAATTTCAAGAACATTAAAAGATGGATTTTCATGAATTTCTCGTCTCTACTTATTTATGTTGTAGTGTTTACATACTGTAGCAGTGTTTCGATTACTTTACATTAATCATTATCAATCTCTTTATTCGTTAAGATTTAATTGTTTGCAAAAATAAGTTGTATTAAATAATATTTTAAAAGTTAAAATGTGCTCAAACATCGAAAATAAAGTTTTTCACAATAAATTAATAACTTTGAAGCGTTACAAATAAAGGCAGCCGAATATTTTTTTCTGAGATCAATACAATAATGATATAGTTATTTGCAAATCGTTAGAATCAAAAGTGCAAAAATGTTCAAAAAAGCCACAAAATAGTTCATTAATCGTTATAATTCTAAAATCGTCCGAAATGCCAATATATTGAATATATAATTTACAAAAAACTTAATTTAACACTAATTTAACTATAATTTAACACTTTTTTACTAAAAGATAATTTAACACTAATTTTACTATCGATATTCTTTTCTGTTCTGATTGTTATCGTACCAAACGTTTATATTTTATCTTATAAAGAAGTCAATTGATTTTAACAATACTTCACACATAGTTCACAAATGATTTTATAAAATAGACAAAAGATATTATAACGCACCAAAACTTGTATTGCATCGTCGTTTAGAGACTAAATTTAAATCATTTAATAAAATCGAACTAAATTTTATCATTAAAAATTAGCACGATTTGTATGTATAATATTGTTTGGAAAATTATTAGCCTATTTTATAAAATCATGTGTTTGACTGTATATGCCAAAATATACTGTAGAATAAAATGTTGACAAAATAATGAATATATATACTAGTTTTGTACCCATTCTCTAACGCTTATACACATTTTGGCCCGTTTTAGCTTTATGATATCTATTAGAGGGCCAAAACGGGACTGGGTATCGAAAATTGAAAAGGCACGCGGGAGAGGGAATGGAAATATCCTTAAAATATGCTTATTGGTATTGGGAAATAGAGGGAATCCATTTGGAAAAAATTTTTGCGGGAGGGATTGCCGCAAAATTTTTAAAATATTTTCGACCTCTAATATCTATCATTGTCTACTTTATTTTGATTAAACTGATTGTATAATTATAACTAGTGTCCCTTTTTATTTCGTTTTATCAATTTATTAAAATTGTTGATTTTAATTTCGTTTAAATTAGTTAATAATTTTTTAAAAAAACTTAGTTTTATTTGTACAAAGAATTTTATATTAAATCTGCTGTTTAATTGTTGCAAAATAATAACTTATTAAATTATTTACATTAAAACTTTTTGGGTTCGAATGATCATTTTTTTTGTTATTTGACATTAAAATTTTGATAAAACTTAACCCACTTATCAACACAGAGCATTCGATTTAGCAATTTTTTTCAAATTTTGAGGCATTTATGTTAAAAGAAAGCACTTTTAACACGTACTAATAATAAAAAATACGCATAAAGATGTTTTTATTTTGTTTTATTTATTAAACGAAATTTATATAAATTCAGATTTGTTGTGTTTTATTTCGTTTAATCAATTAAAAAGGTACACTAATTATAACATTATGTTATACCCAAAATCAAAAGTTTTACACAAATTTATGAAAACAGTTTTTCCTTATGTTTTTAATGGTTACGTGAATTTCCCTCAATTGTATTAACATTTACTTTTATATTACGACCGTTAAGACGTGTCTGTGTTTTTACGAAAAATAAATAAACAATTTAATTAAAATCGAGTTTAATTTTATTGATTAAATTAGTCACTAAAATAGTGAATTGTATTTAGTCGTATAATAAATTATAATTCTATCTGCTGTATTGCTATAAAAGTGATCGAATCGTGAACCGAGGAATTGTCTTAATAGCGGATAGTCATTCGATAATAGCGCATACGGTTCTGGTCTGTGAGTTGAGTCATATATTCGATAATCGGCGCACAACTCACTCACACAACAAATATATAACACGTGGGATATCGTTGCTATGATATTTCCCCATTATATTGCATAATAAAAGTTATATAATAATATTTATTTATATTTTAACTTTTTCATACAAAACTGATATATACTATATATTTTGTTAATATATGAAGATTAAAATTGTTGTGATAATAAAACTTATTTGAAAATTCTAAAAATTCTAATTTTTCACTACAATAGCCTAACACGTCAACAAATTTAAACTCTATTTTTTCAAATATTGGCACAAATTTAAAAGGTGTTAGAAATCTCATCTTTTTCAAATGACAAAAAACTTCGAAATTTTTAATTTTTATTGTTATTGAAATCTCAAAATTTTAGACAGGGGAGGTCAACTTTTCACCTTTTGGGTGAGGAATATACCCGGAACAATCTGTCTAGACCTGTATAGACCTGTCCCATCTAGAACAACATGGCACTTTATGGAAAAAATGTTCTGACAGTTTGGGTACCAGATTACTAGTCTAATGAGTAAAATTTCTTAGAGAAAAAGACAAAAAAATATTTGCATATTCTTTGAGGAACTAAACAAAATTTTCTGAATAATCATTAACAAGGCTAAAGAAATGAAGTATTTTATACTTTTTAAATTTTTAGCAATTTTTAAAATCTTTGTTAGCAATATAGGAAAATTGTTCTATTTATTAAAATTATTAGCTTTCAAATTTACTGAAATATTATAAGTAAAATTATTTAATTTATAAATTTATAAATTTCCTTGAGAAATTTAAAATTTTATTGAATTTATTTGAGATATAAAAATTCTAAAATAAATAGTATTAATAATAAAATAAAATAACATTTATATTTTTTTAAAAATTACAGAATTAGTTTTTTTTTAAATTTTCTAAATCTACTTTTCGTATAATTATATAATTTATAAATTTAGCTAAAATGACTCAATTGTATATATAATTCTTGCGCAAATAAATTATTATGCTACTAAAATATGAAATAAGAAATTAGCAAATGTTATCATTTCGACTCTATTTATTATTTTAATGCTTTGCATTGACGTTAATATTCTCTTAGAAAAATTTTATTTAGTTTTATTTTTTTTATATTTTATATAAAATTAAAATTACGGCTATAAGAATAGTGGAAAACTAAAGCCTGACCAGAAAATTTTTTACAAATTACTGTTTGAACCCGACTAAGTTCGACATTAATTAGCCGAGTATATAATTTTGTTGGGCATTTTTCTGACTGACCTTAAATAATGATGATTTCACAGCCTAATGTAAAGTGTAACGGCGACTATAAATTGGGCTTTGGGTGAATAATTGAAAATTTGAGAAAATTGCCTTTTGTGGGAAATCTAGGTTTATTTCAAAATATTCTTCATTTTTAAGAAGAAATATTAAAAATAAATTTCTAATATTTCAAACAGGATACGAATACTATTAAAGGGTCAGGTAGTAGTAATTGATTAAATCACTTTATCGCATATACCTCTTTTGTCTTTAAAATAATGCACATGTGTTTTTAATAAAACTAAAAGCCATAAATCGAAACTTTTATTTGAGTGTAGACTCACTGATTGATTGTTTGCTAATGTTTCTATTTTCATGTTGAAACTCACTATTTTCGCGGACACTACTACACTACACTACTTTATAAATAAGCCATACGGTAGTCGACGGCGGAATTAATTTGTCTGGAAAAGTAGCTTAAATAGAAAACCGTTAAATTGATCCTTCTCTCCAGAGAATCAAATGTTCACATTATATGTACTATAGTCTGCTTTTTGAGACAGAACTAACATTAAAGCTTGAAAATGATTTTACTAAACGGATAAATAAATTTTAACTTATAAAATAATTACAATTGTATGAATACTTCAAAGCAAAACTCTTAGCAATTTTTTAGAGTAATTTAGATTTAGTGTTATTTTCTAAGTTATGTAAAAAATGCTTACAGTATTGTTAATACATTTTTACAAATAATAAGTAATATTTATTAAACCACTGTCTCAAGGCCTGAAGCAATAGTTATGCTGTAATACAGTATAGAATCGAAAGAAACACAATTTTAAAATTGATATTAAATAACAGATTATTCACGGCTCATAACCATCACTGCATTATTTTATTGCGTAAACTTTTTGCAATTCGCCAAATGGTGGTCACAATGAACCATAATTTTTAAAGTATAGCCAACACCGGTAACAAACAAATTATGATAAACATTATATAGTATTATACAGTTTGTTCTGGTCATAAGTCGTGTCTGTTGGAAGAAACACTTTATTAGTAGAGCTTATTATTAGTAATGCAATCAGTAATGTAAAAGAAAGGCGAGATTGCATAGCGATTTTTATTAAAAAAAACTAATGCAGACATACATGAACAAAAATATGCTTCTCCTTAAAGTATTAGTAAAAAAGCGTAATATTGAATAGTAGGATAGGATGTAGTACTTGTTTCATTACCATTGGAGCGGAGCTTTCTTTGTGTGTGTTTACGACAGGCGGAAATCTTTGTGAAGTAGTTGTGTGTATATGTCCTGTTCTGATGCTGGTCAGGGGAGGTCCAAACGATACGCAAACAATAGTTACACCTGATCCGAAAAGGTGTGCATTTATGTGCGTTTGAGCTATATATGTAATATAGAAAACACACACTACTTTCAGCTCTCCTCTCTCTCTCTCTCTCTCCGCTCTGCTCTGTACACAAGACGTGCCTCAACGCGATCTGATAGTATTGCACACTTTACTCACAATTATTGAAACGCATGTAAGTAAGTGAGCAAAAAGAAATTGAAAGACAACTTTTCAACTTTATTGAGAACTTTAAGTGACTTTACTCTATGATTGTTGCGGAGTTTTCTCTCTCACTGTTTGATCTTCGATTTTCTAGCTGTTGTTCGTATTTGTAAACCAGTCTTTCAATCAACGAGAAAAGCTATAAGATATATTTGCGGTGATCATCAACTCTCTGCGGTCACATTAGTGTGTCTCCAAGTTTTTTAGTTTTTAAAAAACAATTGCATTCTATATAAAACTATTGGAAATGACAAATGTGTTGTACACTAAAAATTGTTTTAACTTTATTAAAAGTTTAGACACGCGTTCCAATCATACATATCTACGTTTGTATACGAATAAAATGCTTTTTATGCAATAAACTGGTGAAAGAATAAAACTCTTATCTTTTCCTACATTTCCTCGAATTTTGTGATTTTAACACTGTATTAAAATTCTTATTATTGTTGACTTAAAAATGGACTTAAACTGTATTGTATCAATTGTTGAAGGAGGTCTTCATCATTATCAACATATGAATAAATCACGGTTGGGTTTAAGTGATTGCAGTGATAGGCATCAGATTAATATGATTTTACAAGATTCGGAATTATGGCAAAAATTTCATAACGTCACCAACGAAATGATTGTTACCAAAAGTGGAAGGTAATCTTTATTTTATTATTTTTATATATTTTTTAAATTATACAGTATAATTAAATATATATTATTATAATGTCTATAACTTTTAGTTTGTGAGTATATATTAACTAGAGTCGTTAATTTATAACTAACCAGAATTTTAAAATAAATTAAATAAAACTTTCTTTAAATATTTTATTTAAAAAGTTAATCTCTAATAAAATAATTTTTTTAAGATGATAAAAATTCAATCATTAGAAAATATAACCCATTGAAACTTTTCAAAAAACTAACGATAATCTTATATAATAATATTAATTGGGGTCTGAATTGTTTTCAGACGCATGTTTCCCGTTATACGTTTAAGCATTGAGGGTTTAGAACCGCGTGCTATGTATTCAATCGCAATAGAATTTGTTCAGCTCGGTCTTCATCGATGGAAATATATGAACGGAGATTGGGTTGCGGGTGGAAAATCAGAACCAGCTCCACAACAGGCGCAATCACTTTATATTCATCCTGAGTCTCCAAACTTTGGGGCTCATTGGATGAAGGAATCGGTTTCGTTTTCAAAAGTCAAACTCACTAATAAGCCAAGCGCTCAAACAGGACAAGTATGAAAAGCTATTAAAAACTTGAATTGACTATAAAAAGATTTGTTTTTTGTTTCACATTTTGTTTCTTAAAACATTTTATTAGGTAGTATTGAATTCTTTACACAAATACGAGCCTCGTGTGCACGTAATAAGAGTCGACAGTCAGGAAGACCGAGAAAAAATATTTACTTTTCGCTTTCCAGAGACTCAGTTCATCGCTGTTACTGCGTATCAAAACGAAGAGGTATTTGTAAGCTTATCACTAAACTATTCAAACTGATTAATAAACTTTTGACATTTAACTTTTAAGGTGACACAACTAAAGATAAGGTACAATCCATTCGCGAAGGCATTTCAAGATGCAAGAGACAGACCCAACGAAATTAATAATAATCAATTAGTGAGTGGTCCACCAAATAAAGTGATAATTGGAGACAGTATGCATCATTCCTCCGCATCTCCGCCCACACCCACTAATAATTGGTGCTCCGCTTCTGCTAATATTATTGCTAGTTCTGGGTATAATCCGCAATCTGAAAGTAGTAGCAGTAATGGAGGTGGAGGTTCGAGTATGTATTGCGAAAGATTAACCAATTTGAGAAATCATCGCAATATTCCATACAACCATTCAGTTAACATTAAGAGATCTCCAACTTATGGTATGCTATAAAATATGAACAAAAAGTTTTTTCGTTTACTTTAAGAAAAGTTCATAATTATAATAATAATAAATACTGGCATTTAATTAAACATAAATATGAATAAGTTTGTGTCGTTTTGCTTTAACACTAATTGTTTAACTCAATGACACAGAGCAATAAAAAGTTAGCTACAAACACCAAACACCAATGACAAGGAAGAAGGAATTAGAAAAGAGCCAATTTTGGAGCCTTTTATTAACATGTGTAATATAATAAATGGCGTGATATTAAAAATTTTACAAAAGAGTAGAGAGAGAGAGAGAGAGAGAGAGAGAGAGAGAGAGAGAGAGAGAGAATGGGGGAAATTTTATAATATTTTTGTCTTTAATTATATTTACTTAGTGTAGGCTTTATTTCATTACATAAACTTATAAATACATATATATGTATATACTTTTGTAATGCAAATAAAAGCTGGTCATACAGCCATACATACACATCCCGATGCATATAGATTTCGTGCCATCTTAGCTCTTAGCTTACACAGTCTTACACAGAGTCTCACTTGATATTTCTGTGTATTAGGTATCATAAAACCTGTCTTTTGTAGGTAAAGACAAGTGTGTTGTATGTACGACTTGAATGCGTTTACTATAATATAATATTGTAATGCCCTAAAGCTAAAGCGGCGTTTCTCTTAGCTTTTTAGTCTATTAGACCTAATGACGCGTTGACTTTGCATTTGTTTGAATTCTGGGTGGCATACATGGACTTAATGTAAACGATTATATAGTTTATAGTTTATAGTGTTCATAGCAAACAACAATAGACAAATTGCTTCCTTTCCTAATTTTATTTGTACAGCAATTTTTCATTTCAATTATTAAGTTAGAAAATTGAACATAAGCTTATATTTTAATTGATAATTGATATTTCTAATTGAAATATAGCTCAGAGTAGTTGTAATTACGAAAATATATCTCAAACATCGCATTATCCCAATTGGTCATCACAAGTGCAATCCTCATCTCCCGATACCACTATCGAACCTATTTGGCCATTTAGTGATCCATCCAGTTATCAGCAAAGCATTTTCTCGCTGCAAAAGTCGCCATTAGTGCCTATAACTTCTCCATCGGTGACAAACACGTCTTCTTGGATGCATCCGATCGAAGCGCAATCACAATATTCATATATCGATCAAACGCATTCACATTCACATTCTTAAATATTATAACATTCAACATTTTTGTGTCAAATTATGTTCATAATAAACGATAAACATCAACGAATACCTATAACGTTCGGATCATTTACAAGAAATAAACTTAAACATTTTACCTAAGGTTTGGACTAATAAAGAAAAATTTTCATAGAAAGCAGATTATAATGCATTTCGAGATTTCTTACATCACACCTGTTCGATATAAAAGCCTCTTTTTTGTAGGGAAACATGAAATCCAAAGTTTATAAAGATAGGCCTCAAAATATTAATGTGTTTTAAGCTTACTTTTCAAAATAAATTTATCTTTATTAATCCAAACCTTAGTAAAAATATATAAGCATATTCCTTTGCTAAAGATTCGAACGGTATAAGTGAAATGTTGTAAAATTTAACCTTTTTATGTAACTTTTTCATACTAAGCTTTTAGTTAAAGAATAGTTTAAATTGTTTACTTTACTTATTTTCATGTATTAAAAATGACTTTTAATCAATATGTTAACTTTTCGTGATTTATAAAGTTCCATTGAAAATTAATTGGACAATTAAAACACTGAGTTATTTCGGTTAAATAAACCATACCCTAAATGCTTGTTTATATTCGCTATAATCAAACTTTATTCAGTTTAAACCGAAATATCCTTTTGTTGTAAAAAACTTGTTGAAATCACTATGAATGTGTGGTCAAGTGTTTAAATATAATTTATATTCTAATTAATAAACACAAATTAATTTCTAACATAAATCAATATTTAGTAATACTTTAATGAACTATTAATTTATTAGAATTATAAAAATTTTTTATAATTGAATTTGAGACATAATTTGCTTCATTAAATAACAACACTCAAAGTTAATTTACAATACCATCACTAATAATATTAAAAAGTTACAAACAATCGGATTTCTTTATCATTAATATCTTTATTTATAAGAAAGAGATAATAGAAATAAGAAAAACACATCTAAAATATTAATAGCTAATGAACAGACAGCTTTCATGTTCATTAAATAAGCTAATAAATTAAAATCATTTTACAATTAGTTAACAGAATAATTTGTAAAAATCCAAAGTAAAAACAATTAACAGCTATTAGTTTGCACCAAAAACTTTAAATATACGATAAAAATCTAATTGGTTTTAATAAATTAGAAAATTTTTTAATTATTTCACAATACGCAGCTCATCAACATTGAACAAGTATATCGCAATCTCTTTTATAAAATATCATAAGTAATTCACATTCGTTTTTGCTCAAATCAATTACAATTATGGTCACCATTAATAAATATGTAATCTTGTAATCATTTTCAATTAAGCTATTATTTATCCGTGTAATGCATTATATCGTTCTACAAGATAATAATAGATTGTTTTGTTGCATCGCAACTATTTTTCGCGACAAAACAATGCTCAGTAATATTATTTGGCATTGTTATGTAATCTCAGTAAGAAATATCATTAAGAAAACAGGTATTGTAGAAATGACGGCAACAAGTAATTTATTTAATTATAAGTAAACTCAATTCATGTAAATCAGTTATTATGTATTAGAATTTGGAGGAAGTGCTAGTAAATGTGCCATAAATCAATTATTAAATCTAATCATAATTTAGTATTTGTTATTTGTATGTTTATTGTACACAACAACAACAAAAATTTGAGACTAAATAAATAAACTATTTTTCTAAAATAATTTACGAAAAATATTGATGATTGTTGTGTTACTAAATTAAACATATGATCTTTAACTTTCGAAAACCATTAGATTTTTAGTATATATCATTTAAAATTTGATTGATATTTATAAACATCGATTAGAGTTATCTTTCATTTGGAACATAAACGAAGGCTGAGAGAAGAAAATCTGTTCTGCTTTCTTGTAAAAAGTGTGAACTCTATCTATAACTTCAGTCTTCTTCTCCATAATAATGCATGAAAGAGCGTGCAGACCATCCATAGCGTCACGAATTCGTTTATGCATTGCTCGAAACTGATTGATAATCGCTTGCATTCTCTCATTAGTCGACTCATCTTTGATATTTAACTCGTTTTGTTCGTCATATAATGAGTTAATATAACCAATTAAATCAGGAACGTTTTGAATGAATGGTAACGATGGGAGAAACTTCTGCGGATCGATATCAGTCATGTGGTGAAACATTTCGATAATAACCGCTAATCGATATTCAATCATAATTAAGTCTTCTAATAGCTTCTCATATGATACATATATTTGTTTCATATCAGCGCATATTTTGCTCTCTATTTGACACATAAATGCGATAACTTTAGCCAACTTATCGTCAAATGCGGTAAAACTGGCATCAATTATCTCATCACAACTAGTTTT
Source organism: Phthiracarus crinitus (assembly GCA_034698025.1). Lineage (NCBI taxonomy): Eukaryota > Metazoa > Arthropoda > Arachnida > Sarcoptiformes > Phthiracaridae > Phthiracarus > Phthiracarus crinitus. The sequence goes on from JAQGAW010001859.1 coordinate 10,524, forward strand.
ACCGAAAACATTGAGATTTCGAGTTTGATTATTATCATTAGTAGTATTATGATGACTATTATAATCGATTTGATGGCAATTTATCCCATTATTGCCAATCAATAGTATATCAAACTCTCGCCTAACGTTATCGATACCCGACAAATCAATTTGTGTGTTATGAACAAAGTTTTGATGCTCTTTCTCGTAGTTATCGATAGCAACGGTAAACAACTCATTGGTACACTTAAGCGCATCGCTTAACTCTAATTTATCCAAACGCGATGAATATATACTTAGACTACTCTGATATGACTCTTGAAATCTATGCAAATACGGTATTATTATGTCGGGATCAGTGTCTTCGTCGTCATCGGTGGTCCCATTTATAGCATGATTGTGATTGTGGTTATTGTTGCATATATTGTTATTGTCATTATGGTTATGGTTGTGTTGATCGCAACACTCATCGCATTCCATTAACTCTTCCTCGCTATCATTGGACACACGTTTCACACTATTATTGTCGTGATTGTGATCAATAGTTAACTGTTGAGGTATATGTTTGCCATCAGAACATAGTAACTGAATGTCATCTAATTTTCGTTTGGCGTTTGGTTCGCACTCAATCTCTTCGTGAGTTCGCTTACAACTCATTTTCAACACATTTACAATTCATTTTAATCTAATTTAATTGATTCGGCTTTATTAGCAAACAATCAAATCACATTTTATAGATGTTTATAATATACAGTCAAATAGTATATAACACTATAACACTATAACACTATAACATCACATATCATAAGCTATCATACACTACCGTATACTACACTAAAAATTGTTTATAACAAACTATTGGTGCACACAGTACTAACATTACTACTATTTCAAACCAGTGTGTTCGACACATCTTAAATTGTTAAGTGTTTGAGGAAATCGATTAACAAATTAAACATAAATTCGCAATAAAACTGTTTTAAACTAATATTTTTAAATATTTTAATAGATAAAAATAGTAAAACTCATAGAATTTAATATATATTTATAATCTTAAAATTAAGGCTAATCGATCCCTAAATAAAAGATTTTGAGACAATCATATGTATACTAAGAAATATTATTCATACTAAAATATTTTCCTAAGCGTATAACATAAAACATATTTATAACTAGAGCCTCAAAATAATAGCATTTATAGTAATCAGAATTAGCGTTATAAATTGCTTTAAAAATAGCATTTAATATTATAAGGCATTTCCTATAAATAAAAGAATAACTATTAAATAGAAAAGAAATTTGAAAGTTTTTTAAAGTAAATTTTTTGTTTATGAAATTTTTCTCAAATTTTTTTAAATAATTTTTATGGGGTTTGCAAAAATCATAGGATTTAAACGACAATTTTTCAATTTTTGGAAAAAATTGCATAAAACTAGCATTTATAGCGAAAAACATAAAAATAGCATTAATAAATGGAGTTTAAACGACTCCATTTTGTGATTCGAGTGTAAACAAAAATACAGAGTTATAGCTTTTGAAATAAAAAAGTGCTATCATTTTGAGGCTCTATTTATAACTATAGAATTCATTACACTTTATAAATTTATTTTCATTCATATAAAGATTTTTATCGAAAAACTAGTTTAAGGTTTTTATTCCGGCTTTTTTAATAAAATTTCAAAATTACTTATTTTTATACTATTTTGTTTTGGTTTAAGTTTAAATAATTGGGAATAACTAAATATTAAAAATATAATAATAATTATTAAGTATTTTATAAATTATAATACTTGCCATTAAATATTTGTAAATCACAGTAAATATTTTAAATTTTTTTCTCTTTTATAAAAATTCATAAAATCATATTAAAATTAAATTATAATTAAAATAGATTACAATTATTGTTCTATTTTAGCGGAATAATTCTATTTAAGGTCTCGATAATCAAGTCGTAATATGAACAACCGGTAGTATCGAAAATCTTTTCATTTTTGCAACCAAATTAAATACTTCAATATTATTAATGATTTCATTGTTCATTTAAGAATTTGGTTCTTAAAATTCTTGGATCATTAATATTCCAAACGGTCATAAAAAACACTTTAATATTCTCAAATTTTTAATAGTAATTATTTTGTCAATACTTTTGTAAACTTGAATATTAATTATATGGAAACCGTTCACAAATTAAACGATAAGCGAAAACTATTACTGAAATATTGCGTCATAAATCATAAGTGCTTAGTAATGATAAGTTTGTTTAATGTGATATAACAGTATATATAAGTTGCAAATTGAAAGTGAATTTAACAGTTTTTCAACAGTTTATAAGATCGTACCATAATTCGTACCATAATTTGAATGGTAAATATTGATGAGAACACAAATGTGTACACAGTATGAGAGCTCAACAACAACTGATCACAGTTTTCCAGTTCAACAACAAGTGAGAGATTTTAGGTGTGAATATTTCATAGCATTAGAACATAATTAAAATTATTTCCTATCAATTAGTGATTTGTTAATTAATTTCTAGCATAATAAAAATGTTTGCTAAACTGTTTAATATAATCAAATCAATATCACTGATCGATTACTTAATAACTCATATCAATGTTTCGTTATTGCATATCCAAAGTTGGATTAACCGATGGCTGCGATGGCGACCGACTTCGCCGTACGAATTAGATTTGGCCGAATCGAAAGTACTATCGTGTCAGTCATTATTGTTATATTTAAATATCTAATATGGTATTCATTAATAATGGTATATTTTTATTAAATTAGATTTGAAAAATCCATTTCGAAGCTATTACGTGGATATCGGTAATGGTTGGGGTTTAGATAATAATCAAATATGGACCATCGAAATGGATCCACAAGTAATACTTTCTGATACTGAAAATGTACAAACAGAGGATAACGTGAGAGGAATTCCTCTTGTATTGATCCATGGCTTTGCTTCAGCGCTCGGACTTTGGTCTTTAAATTTAGATCCGCTGTCGAATACAAACAGAAAAGTGTACGCATTCGATGTGTTGGGATTCGGAAAGAGTTCGAGACCTCATTTCGATCCATCAGATCAGGCAGAACTTGAATTAGTAGAGAGCATCGAAAGATGGAGGAATAGAGTGGGTCTCAACAAATTCATTCTTTTGGGCCATTCATTCGGTGCATACTTAGCGTTGTCGTATTCGCTTTGTCATCCCGAACGAGTGGAACACTTAATACTTGCTGATCCGTGGGGTATGCCTTCTACTGTACAACGCGAGCAAATGCGCGTAAATCAGTATCAGTTACCAGTTTGGATTAAAATGGTTGGCGCTGTGATGAACGCTTTTACACCTTTAGCGGGATTAAGAGCTGCGGGTCCGTGGGGTCCAAAGTTAGTGCCCAAATTGAGACCTGATTTAAAGAAAAAATTTGAGACGATTGCTGGCGAAGAGGGAGCCATTGATTTTCTTAATTACATTTACCATTGCAATGCACAAAGTAATCCTAGCGGCGAAATCGCTTTCAAATCTCTTACGTTGCCATACGGTTGGGCAAAGAATCCGATGATCGATCGCGTTACGGATTTACACCAACAAATTAATTTAACATTTATGTACGGATCGAGATCGTGGATCGATAGACAGCCAGGCTTTCAAACCAAATACTTATTAGGAGAGCGTGTAAATGTTCAGGTCATTCAGGGAAGTGGACATCATGTATGGATTAATATTATAAATTATTTATTTATTTCAAATCATTATACCAGTAATAAGATTTAGAATAATTATTTTTCTATTTAGGTATATGCAGATAAACCACACGAATTTAATGATCTCGTATCGAAAGTTTGTTATTCTGTAGACGAAAAGCTTCGGACAAATCTAGATAATGATGATGACGTTCTGACGGATACCGCTAATGACTAATTTAATTTTATAATAAATTAATTAATTACCGGTATTAATCCATAATTTTATTACTTTAATGGTAAAATTCTATTCAAAATATATGTTAAATTTTTATTTTGTTGTTAGTATTTTATTTTCATATTGAATTCTTATAATTGACACGTCTAGAGGAATGAGATTATTGCAGCAGTTATTTCGAATAAATTTTATAAATAAGTTAATTATTAATAAACAAAGTATAATAAGAAGTTAAACAAAAATTTACATTGAATTTAATAAACCTATTTATATATCATCAAAAAATATAAAAAATTAGACAAAAATGTTTTATGTTTTCTCAATTTTTAATTTAATAATTTAGTCGACAATACGTTTTAAACTGTAAGACAAGTTTTCGTCACACTTCTATCATTATTCTTAAATAAAGCATTTATAAATTATAACTTACCGAATAAACTTTATCTTTATTACACGAATTCTAAATTTTTGATTGCATACCATATTGGGCACCGTATGTACCATAAGTATACTGTCGAGTAAATTAATTAAAACATAGCGTAACTTTAATATTATTGAAGCATCAATTTCCGGTAAGATTGGATTATTATTAAAAATATGTTTATTGCAATTTCGAAAATAAATTGAAAATTGACATTTGGCATGAAGAATAATATGCCAATAGTATAATATTTTTCAACTCAATCTTTTTAAATAATTGATAGGTATTCTAAGTTCTGTTAACACATTTAAAAGAGATTCACGTGTTCGACGTTTTTCGGTATAATACAACACAGCTCTCCATGACATCTCCTTAAGTGGCGCTACTTTCAACCAAATCGAATACATATCATTAGTCCGTTCCCTGTGATTAGTGTTACAAACGCCACCAAATATAATCATCTCTCCTAATGGCGAAACAGCTGCTGAATGGAAATAGACTGGACGTGGCATCGATATGTTCAGTTTAGTCCATTGCATACAAATTAAATCTAATTTCCATAAATCGTCATAAATTTTTTTACCATTAGTTCCGCCAATAATAAAAACTTCATTTTTAATTTGGTTACAATCATGACATCTTCGCTTTTTTGGATATCCATTATTCACATCAGCGTGCGTTAAAACGTCACTCCATTCACGATTTTCAATATCAAACACTGGAATCTAATTGTTTTTAAAAGAATTTAAATGACTTAATAATCTGTACTGTTTTACAATACATTGTAAGTTATAACCATTTCAGTAGTTATCGAAAACAAACTTAAATTCTAGGTATAAAACGCATGCATATCATGCTAGTTATTAATTTAGAAAAGAATTTAAACCCTCAACTATTAATTTAAAATCACATTTTGTCATTTCTTACAAATCGCATGTTGACATTCAAAATTTTCATATTACGGTAATCCCATTTTACTTCAAATTAATTTTTAATGTTTTATATTAGTTTTTCTAAATAATGGCAACTCAGACAACTTTAATAAAATTCTACAATTACGGTAAAACGCAACGCTAAGTTATAATCTTAATTATCATAATATAATAGAAAGCGAATGTGTTTAATAAGTTTATGATACCGTAATTAATGAGCATTCAGTACTTATAAATGAAATAAAGAAAAATTATAATTTAAAACAGTAAATATAAAACCTTTAAAAGACTATAACAGTTATTAGCAGTTCCACCGCCGATAACAAACATGCGTTTATTAAAGACAACAATTTCGTGTCTGTATCTCTCTTGAGGAAACGCTCCATAATATTGTGGCGGTTTATGCCACAAATGATGCCAATTAAGTTGTCTCAAGTCAAACATATGCACATCAATGGTATACTGGAAACCAGTAGTTCCGCCACAGATATATATTGATTGTGTTTGTTCGTCAAATTTGAATGCCTGTCCGTACTGTTCGATAGGTTTCAGAGAATCACTGTTAACATTAACTAAATTCCAGTGTAATGTGTGAACATTACACACGTATAACTTATTACTACTGGTTTCACCGAATGGCACACCTGTTCCGCCATAAACTAACAGATTGTGTCCAATTAATGTCATACAATGAGATGCCAATTCTGTGGGCGAATCACCGGTTGTGCGAAGTTTGGTCCAAACGCGAGAAAACCGCGAAAAATGCCATAACTCTCGAAATAAGGGTTTTGTTTGATTCCAATCGTTATCACTTAAAAGCTCCAACTCATCCATTATATCCATATTTGGATTATATCCGCCAAATGAGTAAATATCTCCGCATTCCGTGCTTACTATTCGATGACCGCTTCGAGCTTTTGGACACGAAATTACACCTATTATTATAGATATATAGATATATAGATATTACATTAATTATATGATATTAATGTTCAAATCAATACTTCTATAATTAATTTTGTTGAATCGATTCACAGTGAATTCGTAAATAGATTCACAATTACGAGCCATTTATTGAATTGAATTCAATTCAAACCAATAAGATTTGATATACGGTTATTACGGTTATTACGGTTATTACGGTTACTGTATTTTAAAAAGTATGATATACTGTGCACAGTGTATAACGTATATCCAGACTAACGATGTTTACAAACAAATAATCATTGATAGTAGACTTGTAAATCGATCGAATTTTCTAAACCCGACCCGACCCGAACCCGACCCGACCCGAACCCGACGTGGTTGTATCCGACCCGACCCGAACCCGAGAGTACTATATCCGACCCGACCCGATCCGACCCGAAAATATATAGTTTTT
>JAQGAW010001860.1:0-17150 GCA_034698025.1 Phthiracarus crinitus
TGATCGCTGCTTACAGCTTATTATTCAAATTAAATATTTAATCGCTTTCGATTAACCTTATATCTAATTAAATAAATAATCACACTTTAGTGAATAAAATCAATTTTATTGAATACAAAAATAAACGTATAAATTTGAGACACGCTTTAAGCGTTATACTAAAACAACTGTTATGTTTGAGAGCGTAATATTGACTGACGTATACATTACTTTTCATTACAGGTATCGACGGGTTACTTAAGTATAAAGTATGTGTTAATCATTAAAACAATATAATCAAACTTATTAATAATATTTTTTCATTTTAATAGGAGTGTTCGCGTGTTAAGTCATTATCGCGTTCAACAAATAAATATAATATCGATAAAATTGTGACATATGCGGTCCAATTAATGTACATAATAGATTTTTTTTATGGCATATGCCGGTCCTTTAATAGTACATTAAAAGTTTTGTGGCATATGCCGGTCGCAAAAAATAATAGTAGAGTTCTATTTAGTCGAAATTACTTTTCAATTTATATAATTTTAATATAATATTAAAGACTCCTTTTACAAGTTATGACAATATATTTTATTGATGAAATTTTGATTATCAATGTTGAGAAAGTACTTCAGTGACAGTATACAAAGTTTCAGCTCATTCCTTATTCAGACTTCATAGAGTAAACTTCATTTTTTAGTTCTCTAAATATTCCTAAAATATGTCTTTCATTAAAATTAGTGAAGTAAACTCTAAAGTTGTTAAAAGTTACTAATCAATTGAGGCGCTTATATATCTCCTGTTCTCAAAACTTGTAGAAGTATTGTCAATGACGAGCATTTTCAAGACGTAACATCTTAGTTGCAGACAATTCTGGTTTAAGCATTTCCATAACTCTTTGGAATAATATCTCCAAAAGTATCGATTTAATGGTTGGCGATGCTTATCAGTTTAAGAATATTAAATCGATACACTACAACAGTGCAAATTCGTTTTCATAAACGACATTCACAACTATCATGAAACTGCTCAGTGGTTATTCAGTTTTCTAAAGTTGCGAGCAAATCGAAACCAATTGAACGCTTTCAAAGTTTTGAAAGAAAGTATTTGCGAGACAAAGAAGTATGGATGGTTGGAAGGAACTGTTCAAGGTTTCAATCTTGACATCATTGAAAAGTGTCGAAAATGTATAAAGAAAACAGTTGTTGGTGTTTCTCGTTGTGTAAAATAAAGGGAAAACCAGAACATCGGTTGAGAATTAAAATCCTAATATAGCTAACAAATGATGGCTGCACCTCATCCTCAATTACTTCATTTAATGATGTAATTCACCGCTGAATTAGTATGAAAGCTCCCGATGACATTAAGAAAATAATAGATGCAGTTTTACAAGAACGTGAATGAAATGAATGTCAAAAAAAAATATTGCACGAGTTTCGTATAAAACAAAAAGGGTGGAGAAGAATCAATTTGATGAACTGTGCGCTTCATTAATTATTATCGTGTAGTTAGTAAAAGTATATGTATGATTTAATACTTATGAATAATAAAATTTTTAATTAATTTTACTCACTTGAATTTATTCTACATTTAAATTTTTGAAAATGTGTGGCATATGCCAGTTAAGTAGGCAAATTCGGTAAAGTCGGTTATATAAGCCTATACTACTTATTTTTATATCGGATTATATCGGGTAAAGTCGGTTATTTAAGCCTAGACTACTTAATATAAAATTGCAACAATTAGTAAAATTAAAATTATTTCACTGTTTTTTATAACAATTACAATAATTGACATCACTTTCAAACTTCAAATAAGATTATCATTAAATCAGTTTATTTTACAATCAGTATTTTAATAGTAATCATTAAACATGTCTAATCAAGAACTCGTTAATCTTTATGCACACTTTAAAAATGATAAAAATAAGTGGAAAATTATTGCACAATTATTACCAGGAGGTTATAATCGAAAATATTGGGCACAAAAGTTCAAAATATTAACGAAAAATCAAAGATTTGCTCTTTAACTATTATACAAAATCATCTTAAGTGTACTGTTTGCTATGAACTAATGATCGAACCGATGATTATCTTAGACTGTTGTCACAGAGCATGTAGTTTTTGCATAACAAATTGGGTAAAAGTTATTAAAAGTAGATCTCATATTCAAAACACAACCAAAGATTTATGAAAATATAAATAAAACCGAAAAACATGAACGAGAATCGACTAAAAATTCGCGAGAATCTGCGCCATTGTTGTCATTATCTTCTATAAGATTAGATGAGGATTTATTTGTTGGAATCGATGACGAAAGCAATTCTAGTTATATATATAGATTACAACTTATGTGCCTGTTTATTGGGCTTAACTTTATCTCTATTAATATATTAATAAAAAATGTTATTTTCTAATGCAGTCAGATTTTCTAACTGTTTCGGTCTTGTTTAACTTTAACCTAAACTGGTTAAGAAACTTATTAACTTTAACTCCAACTTCGTTAACTCTTGAGTTAACCGGTTAACTAATCTAAATTTAAATTATAAAACAAGTTCTTTCAAAATAATCTCACAATTTTTTAAGGTTTTGATAATCTTCAATTTCCATTTTTTCTCGGATTAATCACTAAATTAATAAAATTTACAAAATTTTACATTATTTTATTTTAACTAATCTAAATTTACAAATTTAATTTGAACGAAGACCCAATTCTTGTATTTTTACATCGTATTTTATAAAATTGTGCAATTTTATTTGCAAAATATTCTTTAAAAGATTATCTGAATCATATATTTATAATTTAAAATATTTTTTAAGAGTTAAAAGTTAACGGTTAACTTTTAGTTAATAGTTTAACCCAAAAGGTTAAAAATATTTTAACTTTTAACTATAGTTACACAAGGGGGTGCTAGCTCAGGGTTGACCCCCCCTAGACTTTTCGAAAATTCGACCACACCTCACCCAAAATTGGGAAATTTCAAGGACGATAAAAATTGAAAATTATGAAAAAATTTTGGTTAAATGTTAAAATATTGTGCATCAAAAACCGATGAGTTTTTGTGACCCCTTTAAATTTTTGTCAAAATTATCGTTTAAATTCGTTGAGTTTTTCGAGGGGTGTGGTTTATGCTTCTGTCTAGAAAAAAGTTTGGAAAAAAAAAATTTTTTTCTAAATTTTGGTCCGAAGGCAAAAAATTGTCGTTTAAATCCGATGAGTTTTTGACCCCCCTTTTAAAAATTTAGATTTCCAAAATCTGACACCCCCTAGAGGTTCCGACCTTGTGTAACTATGCTTTTAACTTTAATTACTCTGAATTTTTTAACTTTTAACCTTTAACTTAACCGAGTTAACTTTTGGGTTAAAAGTTAACCCTAAAATGCTCATCTCTACTCATTATGAATGTTCATTCTCTTTCTTGTTTTTTAATTATTTTTTAAAATTTAAAAGTTCAAGTTAGACTTATGCTGTAAATATTTAATAATACGGCAATAATTTAAGACCGGATTTTTATTCTCTAAAGTTTTCTAAATATGCGAATATTTATTCTCAAATATTTATGCGAATATTTATTCTCAAAATATTCGTAAAAATTCTTTAAAATCTCAAATATTGTTTTACGTATTTTAAGTTTAGAGATATAATAAATGCATGCTTTAAATTTTAAAATTTTCACAATAAAATTTTAATTTTTAATATTAAACTTTTATCCAATTTGTTGCAAACGCGATAAATTTTACTTAAAAAACTAATAACTATTCTTTTTTGCAGACTCTATAGAAATATGCGTTTTTTTCTTTTATGTTCATTTAATTGTTTTTTAAAATTAACTCTTAAGGTAAATACATTTGTATATTAATTTTAATTCGTCAGTAGTTTTCAGACATTTAACTAAATAATCAGTTTTTTGTTTTTGCATTCATTTATTTTGTTTTGTCTACTAAATCACTAAATACTATGACAGTAAAACATTACTGTACTGTTACTAATATATTTAAGAGTTCTACCGATAAGGAAACATCAAAACGTAAAGTTTGAAGAGTTCTGAAAATGATGTTCTCTTAACAATACCTGTTAACTATCAAATACGTAGAGTAATAGTAGAGTTACTGCAGCAGCTGTAGAGGTAAAGCACATAAATGAGTAAAACATAGCTCAACAAACAGTGGTTGAGTCACGTGTTGCTGTATTGTCTCATAATATATCAAATATAGATTACGATTTCAAATTTGGGTCAAAACGTAATGATTGTGATGTAATCAAGTTTACTATAACTTTACATATGCATAATACCACAACAATACACCCACTAATTAGTTAATTAAATGAAGTGATGGCACAACTGAGAAGTACCAGTGATAGTGAAGATGTGACCGATAATCACGTAAATATGGATAATAATGGACAATCACTCAATAACTGGTATTATCATTCATACCATACATCACATGATACTGAGTTTCAGTTTAATTTCAATCAAACTTATAGTTTTGGGTTAAGCGATACTGAAGAGCATTTCACATTTACTCCAACCATCGACGATCTGTCAGAGAAAGATCTATGCAACACATATACCAGCGATGGATATCATACTACTAATGGTAATTCTAAGCAAACATTTCAACAGCGAAATACTTGGTTAAGATCTAGTTTACGTCGTTCTGGGTATATCTATAGTTAATCTAAACTTATCGTATATCATATGTATAATTTATACTGTATTTAGATTTAGTTTATAATTTTAAATTTAATGTTACATTTGGCGACAATTTAGCTTTAATTTAAAATATAATTATTTATTATTAAATTTATATGCGAGTCTCGTGTAACTCTTTTGATGATTTTCTTTAATCCCAGTTTTATACATGACATTGTTTTAATATAAATTTAAAAATGTTGATATCATTAACGGTATATGTAATATGTTATAGATTTTTTACTTTATTTTGTTCATTTTCATTTTACATGCAACATGTTAGTGCTTACAATAATAACAACAGCAACAATAAAAGAATATCGTCGAGTGCACACCACGCTAAGTATGTGTCACTTTTTATATTTCTAAATTTGATTTTAGTTATTTATTTACCCGGTATTTAACTTTTATAATACTCTAAATATTTTTTGAATTTCGATTGTTATGATTGCAATTTTTTAAAAATAAATGTTGCCAGAATTAAATAGAATAAAAATTGTTTAAATTTATATTATTAGTCAATTATATCGAAGCAGTCCAACAAATTGTGACAGTCCTAACAGTAGAAGTTCTTTAAGTTGTGAATCTGATGATATGACTAACGATCCAATATCTCTCGAAGAGGATGTTCTTAATTTAACGCAAAAAGTTTGTTTTATTAATTTAGTTTCTTATCCAATCTGTATATTTATTGTAAATACATTTTATTCTCAATAGATTCAAATATTACAAGATCAAGTGAATACACTAACAGAGGGACAACTCAGTAACGATGACAGATATACCAAAGTGAAGCAGGAAAACGCTAACCTGCTTACCAAGTATGCCAACCTATTTATTAATTTGCATTCTTATGTTTAATTACTCAATTATACAATAATTACTTTAAAGCTTATTTTTTAAATTTTTTATCATTTTTATCTTGTTTTCCAAAAATGATATGAACTTTTTATATAAATAACTTAATATTAATAAATGAATTTTCACTGATATTAATAACTAACTGATTAAAGTTAACATTTCTACTTAAATAATAATTCTTTCATATTTTTATAGATATTTTAATAATTCATATTTTTCTTTATTTTTTACATAAACCATTTTAACTCTACCTTGAAATGGTTAAATTTTAAATATTTCTGTCAAAAGACTTGTGATCTATTGTTTAATAATAGTTTTAACAATAAATAGTATTATACTACAATACAGTACAGTAAACTTGAATAATCATTGGTGGCAGTAGTGAGCAATAAAACGGTTTGAATTTCACCTTTTTATAGAAAGTAGACTTTCCTTGCATTGACTTACATGTTACTTACTTTTGTTATACGAACACAAAATCTTTACAATATTGTGATTAATAGGTTCTTTGCCATTTCTATACAATATTCATTATTTTGCCATTTGATTAGAATCCACGCATTGGAAGAGCAATTAAGAGAAATAGAAATTCAATCTGAAGAACGACGACAAGAAGAGAGAAGACGATATAAGGATGCGATGGCAAGACATGAAAGGGAAAAATCTCAAGAAAGTGAACAGTATATCAATAGAATTTATAATTTACAGCAAGAATTGCTTGAAGCAAAGGATGAATCGAGAAAATATCAAAACATAATTGAAAGACTGAAAAATGTTAAAATTGATTTAGAAGAGCAGCTTAAAGAAAAGAGTGTAGAAATCGATACGTTAAGAGTAGAAGTTAACAAATTAAGAGAAGTAATCAGGAGATATCACGACGAAGAACACGCTAACAGTCGACTAATAGAAGCGTTGAACCAAGAATTAACGGATATTAGACAACCACAGCTGTATGAACCGAAATTAAGAGCACTTTCTGCCAGCGATGACATCGAAATGTTAGTTAACTCTGAAATGGAAAAAGATTTAAAGCAATTGAAAGAAGAAAATCGGAGTCTGAGGGAAGCAAACGAAGAACTTCAAGCATTGCTTTTAAATAATAGTTTAGAAGAAGGAAGAATTCTCCTTAAAGAGGGAGCCGCCGCTTCATTAGCCATCGAAATGGGAAATCTTACCATTGATCAGGTAATTTATTATCTTGTCATACATTTACAGATTTTACTTAACAATTGAATTACATTTGTTATGGGAACTATTAATTACTCATTTGTAGCGAATATAGATTTGTTGAATAATTTGGGTATTTTTTAACGAGTGACACACATAACGTTAGAACATTTATTGTAATAAAATGTTCCTTAATTATTGTTACTTCTCATTATTTTTATGCATAATATTTTCCTGTTTAAAACGCAATCATTTAATTATATGATACTATTATTTTTCGATAATAACATATTTTATCCCAGTTTTAAACGCATACATTACAAAATAATTAGAATATTCGATGTCTCATATACGGTACTAATAGCTTCGGGTATATAATTAACTTACTAAAAAGTTTAGTTGCTTTTGTAATTAATGCTTGATTAACGATACAAAGCTTATAATATAATAATTTTATAAATAATTGCATATTGATTGAAATACGGCCTAAATATTTAAATATATTACTTTACTAAATTATTTATTTTAAATAATATTTGTTTGTCCACTACTAAACTAAGATTGTATTTACAACATTTTAAAAAACGAGTAATGGAAGTCATTTTACGATTCTTTTGTAGCGCATAGTACAATATGTTTTAGAAGTACAGTACGCTATATGTTAGGATACAAATTAAATTTACCCCGTGTTACCTGACGCTATAGTGTGAGAGACCGTACCTGTCGATAGACCTCGAGGTATAACTACATATCGCTATAATGCAAGAAGTTTTTTCTAATAAATCTTTTTATCGGTTTTTATAATGGTATTTATTATATTATTGAACTAAAACATTGATTATATTTACTAATAAATGTTATTATTTAATAAAAAAGATCATTAACTCTTTATGTACATAAGATCTTAACTGTAACTTATTGTTTTTTGTATATCGACTTGTAATTAATACCTCGAGGTATAGCGACATGTCGAATGCAATTTTTAAAATTTCCTAAGATTATGGTCCTCTCATGCTATATCGAAATGTCGTAAAGTGTTAGATAATACGGGTAAGTTTAATAAAGCCCATTATAATTATTTATAACATAAATATATTTCGTTACAACTCTTATTCCTTAATTTTTCTAAATATTTTTTGTATTAATATATTCAAACTAATTTATTATTACCAGTTAAGAGTGGCTCTAAAAGAACAACAAGATGTAAACGTGAAGTTGCGTTCATATATTGACGGAATACTCCTAAATATTGTTGAAAATTATCCGCAACTGTTAGAAGTAAAGTCCAAGTAACACTTACTTACGAGTATTACTATTTTGTGTCTCAATTACCGAATCCGTCCATTGAAGCTATGATATTAAATAAATGAAATCAATCTGAAAATATTTTGTGAATCTAATACTTAAGATAATTTATTTTTACACGAATATAATATTTATTTTTGTTTCACTATAAATATATGATTGAATAAGCTTTCAATTGCTATTTCGCACATTTTAGTTTCATTTTTATGCAATATTGTGTATTAGACTTGTTGATTACAATTACGTTTCAATTTAATCGATTTCTATCTAATTTTAACTTATTATTGTCGTTGCGTAATATTTTATTTATACTTTACTTCACTTTTATTATACACAACTAAAATTGTTTTCTTTATTTATTTTAAACTAAAACTTTATACAACAAAACTCTCATTAGACTGAATTGATTTTCTTTTAGTCAAAGTGGTAATTAAATATTAAGTAAAAGTTTTCAAATAAGCTCAAAAATCTTGTATTATTGTTAGCAATCGAGATCTGATTTATGATTTATAGTGAAACAATATATAACGTTAATTACATATCAAACTTGCCTTAAAAGTCGATAAATTGTCGAAATCTCATGATTATATTGTTAATTATATTAAAATACACGTTTAGTTTTGTGTAATCATTTCAATTGTTATATTTAATTGATCATTAATTAAATTATATGAATCATATTTAGTAATAATATTTTTAATTATTTGTTTTCAAGTTAGTATTATTACACATAATTTATTTTTGTAATCATATATTTAGTTTTTGGCGTCCAATGAATTTTGTATGAATATTATTAGAGCGGCTTATTTTGTAAAAATTCTGATTTTGAAACTCTTTTATTAATTAACTGGAATTATAAGTGATAAACATGTAAATAATGACAATTAAAATAAAGAAATAATTTTTTTCTGATGGTTTGATAATTTTATATTTTATAACCCAAATAAATAATCTAATATTTTTGAATTTAAGCTTATTTTGGTAGAATTCCGAAGGTCTTATCGCTAAATTAATTAAATTTTATTTAGGATTATAGTCTATTGAGAATTAGTTTTTCGATCAGTGATCTGGAAGTATACATATTAGTTATCTTTTGGAGTATGCATACATTTTATTTTTTAAAAATTCGACGTTAGCTTCTATATTGACTAAATCTAAGTTTAGTTTTGCTCGAAATAAAACATCCAATACAGTATAAGTATACTAAGGTATAATAATCTGCATAACAAATCGCTTAAAATTAACCGCATTTTTAGCCTGAGCTCATTTAATTCGTTGTGAGACTACATGATGTTCTAAAATTTAATTGTTAATATTGTTTCTTCTGACAGAACTATAAGTTATATATTTTATTACAGATGAAATTACTTTTAATTATATTTTAATAAAAATTGAATTTGAAGAAAAGTTCGAAGATTTAACATTTTCAGTTGAATATATACAGTACAGTACTAAATGAAAATGTAATGAATTAATAATATTGAGACGAATCAATGAAAGCAGAATCACAATTATAATTATACGGATTATAATTATAATGCCATAAATTTGACTGTAAATTAGATTGAGATAATGATTGTTGACAATGGAGTGAAGAGGTATGGGTTGTGTGCTGCGCATCGCTTCTGCAGCACATCTTTCCATCGTATATATTATTGTTATTATTCGAGTCATTCATTCCGTATTCTTTATTAAAATAAATTTGTTGCGAATAATAATCTGAATATTCTGGTTCGATATCTTTAAATCCGCATTCGGTTATCTTGTAATGATTAATCGATTGCATAGGAATTTGTTTGTTCGGATATACTCTTTCGTCATAATTGATTCGGTTTTGCACATAATTATCCATAAATAATTGAGATAACGGTCCGACACCTATTGATGGGTTGAACGTTCCATTACACGTCCATTTCCCATATTTCGATCTAATAATTGGCTTATGAGATACGTCGCGATAACAGTTAGCTGTGGCTGCAGAACACGTCAAAAGATCCATATTCACCGTATCTTTTTCTGTTGCTTCCATTTCGTCGCGAACTTCTGGCTCTATTTGTTCAAAATCACAAAATTTCGGAAGTTGTTTGTTAATAATATAACAGAAATTGATGGTATCTGTCACTTGATCTTTCTTATCGATCGATTGCTTTTGCGATTGAAATATAAACTGATTGTGATGTGTGTCTGTGTGGACATCAGGTTCGACGTCATGTTCGTCATCGAATTCGTCGCTTTCACATGACTCCCATTCTTCTGGAATTTGATTTTCATCATTAATTAACTGGTCGTACATATTTAAACAAAAGTCTACCTCTTCTTGATTACAATTCCAATCTGCAAATATGGATTCGCTGTTCTGTTTGATGGTGTCGTTAACAACATTAATGTTAACGACATTTTCGTTTTCAATATCGTTTTCATGCGAAGCAGATGTGCTAAAGAGTATATCGCAGAACGTTCTTTCCATATTGTTTGACACACTTAATATGAAAATATCTATCATTAACGAGTGCTTTATTAAAGTTATAAAAGTTACTGCTTTATTAGAGCTACTATTCTAAACAGTTTACACAACAGTGGATTAATTTAATACATAAGCTTAACGTTATCTATTACTAACAGTTATCTCTTTATATTAGTCTACAACTTATTACTAAGTCTTAATAACTACTTTTGTTCGTTCAAAAAACATGATAGATATTAAGAACATCACATTATAGTAGGAGTTTGTGACATTCAATTTTCTGATTAGAATTAAGTGTTTTCATATCTTGACATGAAAAGTATATGTCATCAGTTCTAAGATTAAGTTTCGTATATTTACTACAATCGACGCCAATCCTACAGAAGTCTTATGCGCACTGCAAACCAAATCCAAAACTTTTTCTTGTCTTTTTGTGCGACTGTTCACTAAATTTGAATCAACTAAATAGCATCCAATGCTGCTTTGCCAGCTTATTATATTTTTAATCCACTCGTGGCGAGTAGTAAACTCTTTAAAACCAACGATTCCACAAAATGCAACTAAAATAAGTTTTAACTTAGTTTTATCAAATAAAATAAATAATTAATGCCATCTTATTTTTACAATAAAAATAAGGAAATTTATTATGTGGTAAATTATTAGCAGAACAGTTTTGAAAACAATGAAATTTATTAACAAATGTATAAATGTCTCTAAATTTGTCTCATGGGGTAATTGGGGAGCAATGAGAATCTACAGGTATTTTGAAAATAAAACTGATAACTTCACTCAAAATTGTTAATTTTATGTAAATTTTAACTGAAAAAATTAAAATATATCAAAACTTTCGATGAATTTTCTATAAATTTTGATAATCCTAATCATAGAAAAAAAATATGTAATATTTTGAGAAAACGGCCCATGGATTGTGTTAAAATACCAGAAGTTTCGTATTAAATAAAATCAAAACCGCTTACTCAAAATAAAAAATTACAAAGTACAAAAGACCTACAAAGTACAAAACGAATATTATTGCTTATCATTTTCACTGTGTATATCAAAGATTGTTTTATTTGTTGTGCATTATTTTAATATCCGCAATAATGTTAGTTGTAGTTTCGTAAACACATCAGCTCTGTTCAAAGCTGAGTTATAATTCAATTAATTACTTTTCATGCAAAATCAACTATAATATATCATACTTTATTAAGATAATTAATTAAACAAATTTTAATTACTATTTTCCATAAATAAGTCGCGATCACGTGGTGTATAATAATGCGAAGCGATTTTTTTAACTTCTTTTAGCATATTTGTGCAAAATGTTATTAACAAGTCATCTAACGATGATTGACCAAATCGAATAACCAATTTTTTCATCTTTGATATGCAATTAACCTGATATTGATATCATATATTTCAAATTAGTAATCATAATGGAATTTAATTGAAAAAATGTAACTTATTTTGTTAAATTTTTTTAATAGATCTGAATTAACCGATATTTTTTAAATTGATTTTTAAATTTAGCGTTTATTTAATTAAAAGAAATGGCATAGATATTAATTATGTTTAATATGTGACTTAAAATTAGATGCTAAAAATTATTAAATAATTTTTATATAATTGATTGTATTATGTTGTTCTCTAGTCAGAATCTAATTAAATAATTAATAACTATATACGAACATCACGAATGCTTAAATTAGATATGTATGCTCTAAATTTGATATGCTAATGGAACCCCAATTTGTCGGACCGGTCCCGACCTCCCGGTATTTACTTTATAAATAAACAAAATTTTTATCTTGTTTATATTTTGTGTGTTTAATAAATTTACATATATTCTAATCTGTCTTTAAATAAAACTAATTCAGTAAACAGATAGTAAAAAACTTAGAATATTTTAAATAATTTAAGTTTTATTAAATAAACGGTAATATTTGTCGGGTCCCGCAATATAGACACTTTTTATTTGGCCAGCCTTTCAATTTGATAAAATAAAAACTCATGCGCTGAACTTAACATCAATATTTCAAAATTAGTGAAAAAACATTTTTAAAGATATAGTATAAGTATGACAAACTGATTTCGCAATTTCCAAATAAAAAGTTTGATGTGACAGTTGATAATCTTGATAGTGGTAAGCAGTCATCATTTTCCAACAGTGCACTGAAATATTACATCCATTGAAAAGTTCGTTTACACACATATCCGATAAACTTTCGTTGAGCGGAATATTTTCTAATTTTAGCGTTATTTTATATTCTTTCAGTTTATTTGTAGAAATATTTTGTGGTATGTGATGCCATATTCCTTTATTCAAAATTCGTCCAACATCTTAACAAAGGAGTATAAAATTTTCATAGAAAAATAGTAATTAATCGGTTCTTTTGTTTATGTATTAATTTTTTATACTTCATTTAAAATAAGAATATAGACATGGATTTAATTAATTTTCTAACTCGACCTTTTTTGTTGTCATGGTCTGGCTTTTAATTTGTCATACCAATAGGGCTGGTCATAGCTCTGGTCATTTCTAAACATAGCAGGTTAGTCAGGTTTGAGTTGTTTTTTACGGCTTATAATTTTTAAAAAATTTGGAAGTTTGATTCATTGAAAAGATTCGTATAATAGCCTATTACTGTTTACATTTGAATTAGCAAAATTAACTAAGAAATTATACAAGTAACTCGTTAAAATTTTCAGACCAAACCCGAATAAATTTCCAAAATTTTACTTTGGGATCACCCCAACCCGATTATTTCTGAAAGTCAAAAGCGCTGCTCCATCACATTAGCAATTTTTTATTAAGTTTATCTATTGTAGACAACTTCAAAAATATATAAAAGCGGAATATTCCACAAAAATTTGAAGTCAGACCAGAGTTTTTTATTTTGAGGCTCAAACCTGGCCCATCATGATATGTCGGTAGAGCCCGACAAATCAAGGGCCCGTTTACTATATTACTAAGGAATAATTTAGTAACATGTCATAATAAGTTTGATATGTCAGTATGGTTGTCCTATGAGCTTATTTCTTAATTCCCAATATAAGTATACATAGCCCAATATTTCAATAAAATTCCTTCACGAAAGACTGCAAACATACAGACGGACGAACAGAGACTTATATGATTAAATCCATAAGATCGACATTTATATAAAAAGTGAGCTAAAAATTGATAATAACGCACATATATTATGCTCTATAACATAATCTAACCTTTAAAATATTGACGATTATTGAGAATTACTTGAGGTAAAGCTTTTTCAAATAAATCTTCTGCCTGTTTGCGCAAAAGTTTTAGTTTTGCGATAAGAGTTTGGAGCCATAGTTGATTTTGGCTGCGATGATGATTATCTGCGATGAATTGAATTACACTCAATTGGTCGCTAACAATTCTTACGCCCAATAGTGCGTCAATATTCAGATCATTTTTTACATTATCAAAAAAATCGAGACCAACTCTTATTGAACTTAAACATTTGATAACAATATCTCGTTTTACTCGAAAAGACTTATAATTATTCAAATTACTTCTTACTCTTATAGAACTATACTCTAAAATTAAGTTATAAAATATGAACGTAAAAATTATCTTATATTTCATTGTTATAATAAACTGTAAATCTAAATAGAATAGAATCAACTCGAGTAAACAGCGATCATTTTTTGACCATTAAAATAGTGCGTAATTTGATTTATATGAGAAATATCTTGTAATGACGTCTTTCTAAATTCATTCATTACATAAGCGAACATAACGCAGAATATTGTATTAGTATTACTATAACGAATAGGAAATGAAAGCTGACTTTTCGATAATCCACTTTTATTTGACTTATATTGTCTTGTGCATGGTATGTGCATGTGATTTGCTTGTATTAACTAACGAATAGTCTAAACTAGAGATGAGCAATTTAGGCGGCTTAACCTTAGGCTTAGACTCAGTCTACAGCATAAGCCTACATTTATTGATAGGCTGGAGCCTAAAGCCTAAGTCTATAATAATTTTAGGAGCCTAAGACTATAGCCTAAACTTAATTTAGGCTGCCTAACCTCTAGGCTCTATGACTTAATTTTTACATATAGAAATTATTAATTTTAATGTAAAAACTATGTTCTAGAGAAAAAAAAGTTTTAAGTTATACTTATTTTAATATATAAAAATATTTTTAATATCTGGAGTTTTTATTACTCAAAATTTCAAAATTGATTTAAGAAATTTATAAACATTGGGAATTTTACAAAAAATAAATGATCTTTGGAAAATCTTTAAAGCCTAAAACCTAAGACTAAGCCTATGGCATAATACTGTATTAGAGCCTAACCCGTAAGCCTACAGCCTATCTCTAGTTCAAACCTGCCAGCCTAGAGCCTACTGTGTAGGCTTAGACTGAGCCTAAATTCTCATCTCTAGTCTAAACAAAAGTTCTATATTGGAAACCAAATTATAATTATGCGCACAATTTTAATATTTTAATTATTTTATGTTAAAACAGCAGTTTTTAAATGATTATACATGATTGTGGTTTTAAAGTTAAGAAATAATTATAATTTTTATATAACTTATATCATATTTATAAATAGTAATGTAATTGATTCACGATTCACACGATCCATAATCAATAGTAACAAATTCTTGTGCCTGACATGCAGGTATTCGACCACCTATTATATAAATACAATATTTTATTAGTAATATATTGATTAACTAAACTAATTACTAATTAATTTATCATTTTTTAATTTGAATAAATTTTGATATTTGTTAAATATTTATGATTTAACCAATGTTTAATCCATTTATGGTTAATGCTGCTATAATTACAATAATTGCTTTATTAATAAATTTAAGCTTATCATAAGGAATGGGATTTTATGGTGTGCTATAGAGTAAATTATGGTATGGCAAAATTATGGTAAATTAATAAAATTAAAAACATTTCTCATAAGAATGTCAAATTTTGTGCAATCCTGTCTCGAAAATTTTTATTAATATTATACATTAGGCCGATTTTTTTCCATATTTATTTAAAATTTCTTAAAAACTAACATTAATTTTTATAAAATATACGAAATTAATGTATATATTCATCCAAGATTTGTCAAGATTTTGTCAAATTATGGCGTTTTTTAATTATTTTTTGAAATTATGGCAACTTATAGCATCAAAGTCTGATTATTGCAAATAAAGCCATAAAAATTTCCATTACTGCTTATTAAATATTCATTGATTGAATAAAGCATTACTTACTGTAAACAATGACATTCTTTTGTTTACTATTACGGTACTGTCATTACTAATTCTTAAAACTACTTTCTTATAAGTTATAAGTTATAACTATAATACGTTTTCTATTTTTTAACTTTATTTTTATTCTGAAGTCAAATAGAATGCTTTTTTAAAAATTTCTTGTTAAAAATAGTAAAAACGGAAATATTTTTGAATATTTGTACAAATCCGGGATTATTTCAAGAAATTACCATAAACGGGAAAAAACGGGAATATAAAACTATTTTTAAATGATTAGTTTTTATTAGAATAAGTTATCATATTAATCTCCCGGTAATGCAATTAAGGAATATAAATGGGATTTTCCTGGAAATCTCTTTCCATAATAATAACTCATAAGTTATTATAATTATAATTAAATTGAAATTACTTTAACTCAATGAAAATAGAAATTCTAAACTCACCAAGTTTTGTACAGCGGCCAGGAATTCGTTGTGTCTATAAAAGATTTTAAGTTTAACCCTATTATTAATTATAAAATTTCATGCGAAATTGATAACTAGAAATAAGTTTTATGATTTCTAGTAATAAAACTTTATATTAACATAAATTATATTAACAGAAACTTTATATTAACTTTATTAACATAAATTACTATACTTTTGGAAAATTTGAAATATTAAATGTAAACTTACTTATACACAGAATTAAAAAATGTTTATCTAACTTTTTCAGTTTGACAAATCATAATTTACAAACATTTCTTAAAAGAATATAATTTCAAAATTGTATGATTCATACAATAAAAAGCAATTGATAAAATTAGTTATAAATGAAAATGAATATTAAATTTCAGACATACTAATTGAACTTCAACAAAGCAGTTCGACGACGAAATCGGTGATGCAGTAAATTGTTGCCATTCATTTTCTGATGTTGGCTGAAAAACCTGCTTTAGTGCCGCGACATCGTCTATGTTTTTAGATTGTTTAAGTCTACCCAATCTTCTTCCAGGAAGACTTCCAAGAATGCTTCTAAAAGAGTTTCCAGGAGTCTAAATAATTTAAATAAAATAACATTAAACGAACAACGAATAAAATTATAGCTATTATTACTTCCATTTCATTAGATTTTATTTCATTAATTTCTTCTGATGAATTTACTATACGAAAAATGAAAAATACAAATGAAAAAATTATTATATAAATCCCCATCAGAGCAATGATGAAAACCCAAATATCAAATAAACTTTGAATTGAATTATTTATTAAACCTTATTTATATATTTGTTAAATAAAATTGATTAATTTTTGAAAACATTTAAGGATTCTTTTTGGGAAAATTTGTTTCCTTTACTATATAACAATCTCTCTCTCTCTCTCACTCTCTCTCTCTCTCTCTCTCTCACTCCCGCTCTCTCTCTCTCCCTCCCTCTC
>JAQGAW010001861.1:0-17148 GCA_034698025.1 Phthiracarus crinitus
TATCAGAACAAACATCCAGTGGCGTTCTATAGTAGAAGATTAAGTGACACTGAATCGCGATATACTACTACTGAATTGGAATGTTTAGCATTTGTAAATTCTATTGAAAATTTTAATGTTTATCTGGATGGCACTCAATTTAAATTGGTAACAGACAATATAGCATTAAAGTGTTTATTGAATTTTAAGAATAATTACAAGCGATTATATCGTTGGTCGAACACATTATCTCAGTATACATTTACTGTTGAACATGTCGATGCATTTTCTCGAGCATTCGATGAAACCTCAATGACATCATGTGTATTCAAAATTAAAAGCTTATCAAATGAAACCATTAAGCATTGGCAAACTATATCTGATTTGAAAATATCAAAACAGCTTAAGCTTAAGAATGGCATCATTGGAAAACAATATTAGCAACATGTCAAACCAGTAATACCGCAACCTTATATCAAAGAATTTATGATTATGCATCCCGAAAATGCAGGATATCCTGGCATCAAAGGAACTATTAAACAATTAAGTCAGAATTATTTCTGGAAAAGTATGATCGGAACAGTGAAATCGCATATAAAAACTTGTCACACATGTCAAATGGTAAAGCCAAGTAACCATCCGGCATATGGTCAACTAACTCCTTTAACCACACCTGACACCTTTTGAGTTATGGGCTATGGATACCATTGTTATGGGATCTGCAGCGCGAAACACTAAAGCTAAATACATTCAAGTATTAGTTGATCACCACTCAAGACATGTATGGGCTATAGCAACAAAAGTTAACACAAAACAAGCAGTTATTGAAATGTTAAAGCCAATACTTGATAAGAATAAACCAAACCGTATCCTCTCTTATAATGGTACTATCTTTAAGAACAGAGTTATTAAACGTTTTCTGTATGAATACAAGATTATGCAAAGCTTTACAAGTACATTCAATTACTGGATTTTCTGAAAACCAATTAATGTTTAGAATAGATTTACCGAATCAAATAATCATTGATAACGTAAGACAAACTGCAACTAATAAAAGCAATAAATTCAAAGAAAAATTGCAAACAACAATATGATGCAAAGCATCCATCATTAAGTTGAACATTGATGATTATGTTAAAAGGCGAATTCCTTCTAACTATCCAACAAACAATAAATTAACTCCGCGTTACGAAGGACATTTCAAAGTCATCAGAAGTTTTAACAATAATTTAAACTTTGAGATTGAAAATAAATTAAGTAATAGATTAGTGGTTCATATATCACAACTTGAACCGTATTATACCAGAGAGTTAAATAATAAGACCAGGGAGAGTGATGTGACCTCAAGTCACTAATATTCATAGTTGATTGACTCAATATTATATTAACACTTCTGCAGTAACACTAATAAAATAACATGGGATAATAATTTTTTGATGCCTTTCACAGAGCTTTGCGCATCGGATTTTATGCGCAACACCCCTATGAATAAACTCGTCATGCTATACAGAAAATGTTAACTCAAAGGAGTATATACCATTGAAAAGCTTTGCCATCCGTTTAAGGTATTGTTGGGTAATAAGTTACACCATACTTAGTTTAGGGCTATTATAAATTTTGTTTTTATTTATTATGAACTGAAAAAATACTAATTTAAGCAGAAATAATTAACTGAGGCATATCTAAATCCCAAAAATATTTCCACTTATAGTAAAAAAGTTGTTAGCGCGCAAAGTGTTCTTGGGGTTGTATTTATCCCGGTTTACTGCTGAAGTGTTAAGAGTAAAACAATATAATTTATAAAATATGTATATTTGAATAATGTTAACATGAGATCAGTTGAGTTTCTCATGCATTGCTGTTAACATTATAATACAGTAACTATTTCTATGCAATAAAAAGAGCATGTTTTTTGTGTGATATTAAAACATAGTGTCTCAATTTATTGTGCCATCATTTACAGTTAATCATTTTGCATGCGATTAAAATGTGGCTATAACATTTTAAAGGTATTTCGTATATTCATCTAATTTATAATAAAGTTAATTATTTACATTTAAGATATTAATTAAATAATTGGAAAGACATTTGTTTAAAATTTTAATTTTAGTTAACCCTGATTAAATTACACTAAGTATTGAGAATTAATGACAAATCAAAACTAAAATAAAATTATATTAGAAAACTTTATCAAATACAATTTATCAAAATTACCTTTTTTTAACTTTTGTATGATAAATAAATAGCCTGTTCCAATAACTTTTCTTTTTCGAAAAGAATTACATTATTTTGTTAAATTCCAATCTTTTAGAAGATTACAAAAAGTTAATGAAAACCGTTTTACACAACCTTTCTCACTCTATTATTCATAGAAATAATATTCAGATAACAAATGTACACGTAAAGAAATTCTACAAATTATTTAAATTTTTAAGAACTTTCAACTTTCACCTACCATTTGTGAAATGTTTTGGTGCAGTCGTTAAAAGAGTTTGTTAATTAGGTTTAAAGCATAACAAATCATTCATTTGTTAGTTTCATTAATTCAAATTATTTTTATTTAATTTTGAATGTTATTTATACATTTATTCATATATTTTTCGTTTAACATATTATGTCAGATTTATGTTGTTATTAATTTAAATAGTTATGTTATTTGTCGGTCAGATAAAGTTTATAAAATCAACATTTATATTCGATTATTTGTTTATATATCTTAAACTCATTTTTTAATATCGCTAGTATTATTCAATTAAATTTGGTTTTTTGAAATGAATAACAAAATTTAGCCGATAAATTCAAATTCTATTTAATGTTTTTGATATTTTAATATCAAAATGTTAATTTAATTCAAAAAACATGATCGATACGATCATAATATCTGCTTTGCAGTTTGATTTTTAGTTACTTTTTAATCGCTCGTTCCACTTTTTATTTTTTAATATTTTCGTACTTTATTTCGTTTTTGATTTTCTAAGACAATAACGGCTGTTGCAAATAAACATGCATATATATATATTTATTACAGCCATTGGTGGAAAATAACCGAAATTTAGTTTTATATGTTTAATAGTGGCTGATGCCCAAAAATTAAAGTTATTTGGGATATTGCATCCAATTAGTGGCAACTTCCATATAAATTTTGATATTCAATATTGAATTTTTTCCTTAGTTATTTTTTAATTTTCGACAATAATAAAGACTTTTATAGGCTTTATACTATTTTCTCAAAGTAGGAAGCAATTTTTAAAATTATGTTTCAAAAAAAGAAACATTGATACTGTATAAATTTAGTAAATTAAAATGCATTTAGAAATATTATAACATGATTTTATTTTTCGTTAAAACACATTTTAAGCTTCTTTAACAGACTAAAATATTAAAATCAAAAAATAATTAATTTTTATAATTTTTATTAAACGAAACTTCTAATTAAAATCAAAATTTTAATTTTAACAAAAATCAAATACAAAAGATTGAATCGATATAACTCTTTTAGCTAATAGAACATTATGTGCAACTTATGAATAAATATTTATATTAATGCTGGCATTTTAAAGAATAAATTTGTTTTACAAATGTGATGTTTAACGTTATTTTCTTAATATAATATTAGTTTTATTATTTTATAAACTAATTTTGTCTTTATTTTATTTTTTTATAATCATATATTTAAAATTTAATTGTACAATAATTTGTTTAAAAACGAATAAACAAAAAAAATGAAATTATTTGTATTTTGATTTTGATTTTTAAAAATTAAATCAACACTAATATAAATTACATTTTTTATTTCAATTTTATTTCAAGTATATTTCGATTTAAATATAGCAAATGAGTATTATTTAGTATTTTTCATTTAAATTTTTAATTTCAATTGCATATCTATTTTGCTTTTAAACTAAATTTTATTTCTATTATAATTCCATTTCAATTATTTTTTAGAATTTAAATTTCAATTCAATTTCATATAATTATTAAAAATAAGTTTTATTTCAATTGCATTAATTTCTAATAAATATAAATTTAATTTTAATTAAAAAATGAACAACACTATAATTAAATACAAAAATATTTAATAAATAAGCTTAATATAATTTTTTAAATGGCCAAAAATAAAAATATCCTCAAAAATGTAAATTAATGCTCAAATTTGCTAATGTGTTTAATGAAATATTTCGCATTATGTAGTAATTTAAAAATAATAAAATAAATGATTTATTGGATAATTAATTCTTTTTTATAATTCATGAAAGTATATTAAATTTATTATCGTAATTTTAAATTTAAATTGCCATAATATCAGACTCAAGATTTATTTTTAGTTAATTTTTTATCGCTTTTTCCACTTTCCTATTGTTTTGATAATATTATTTATACTGCAAAAGAGACTATCTTTCGTTTTATTGATATTATAAGAAATTAAAGGCAAATACAACTCTATGCGCTATGTTACCAAATAAATGGCAGATGCCAAATATTCACTAGTATAAAGGAAATTCAACAAAATGTTAGAGAAGAGACTTTAATTTACATTGAGATGATGAATATATTAGTAAAATAGTGATTTGTTTTATTTCGATTGCAATGCATTTATAATCTTCTGAATTGTTTTTGACTGGATAATCAAATAAATAATTTGCAATAGATTTTGAAAAAGAGACCTTTCCAGGTGATTTATTGTTTTTTAAGGAATTTATACTAATAAATACGTTAAAGTTTATATATACAAATCGATCAAAAATCGTTGCTCTATATTCAACAAATAACATTATGTCGGCACAAATGTAGCTTGGATCAATATCAATGTCATCATAATGTATCACTAATGATTGTACATTATGATAAATAAATTTAATACCAGAGCATTTATATGTTGATAGAAATGAGTAACAAAACAATAGTGCTTAAGTTGTATTTAATCGTATAATTTTATTTTCGACTAACTGCATATTGGTCATTTCATGTAGCTGTTCGAAAAATCCTTCTATCTATAGTCCACCTGGAGATCATACACGACTTAATGCAACATAGTCCTCTGATTTTAACATTTTTAAAGAAAATTTTACAACAACGCTGTAATATTTCTATCTATGTGCTTTGTATATAGTGATGAATTCTGCTAGAAATAATGAAAACTGAGTACGTTTATGATGTACTAAGAGCGATTGCTCGTTCTATTACTTATAACGCTATTTTTACTTTATTTAAACTACCTTTTTACATTTTTAAATTTGTTATATTATATACCTTTATTATTTAGAAAAATTATAGCCCGTATATCTATAATCTTTGTTAAATAAAATTTTTAAATCTGCAGATGACAATCTATTTCTTTATTATTTTATATTATTAAATATTAATAACAGACAATACAAAATTTCGGTATTATATTATTTTTTAAGACTATTGACAGATGTGAAAGAAATATTGATTTTCAGCAAATATATTTTTTTACTATCAAATTATTTTTAAATACATATATTAATTTTATAGACGCATATATAACAATAGATAGCTGTGTTTTAGGAGATATTATCATTGGATTGCAAACTCTTCAGCATTGTTTTTTAAGTTTTCATTAGTTTTACTACTGTCTGAAAGGTTATTTAGCATTTTTTTTTAATATCATAGATATTATTTAGGAAATATTTCGTCTATCACTATGAACCTTCTAAATCCAAATTGAATACAGTCATCGTTTTAGCAAATGTGTGAGAAGTTTGAGTAACTTGATATCACAAGACAGTCTAAATTTTGCGTTTAAGGCATTTCATTTGAAATTTGTTTGACAACCATTACGTATAATTTATTTAATTCTTATTAAGATATAACTTATAGCGTAAGAAATCATCAAAATTCGTTTTCTTGTATTAATAATTTGAGTTATTCCTTTACACAGGTTTATATTTCCTCAATAGTCGATTCCAAATGTACTAATTTTAAAAAAAATCTTTATAGATAAAATATTTAAAATTAATAATTTAAAAGTGTTTCTAAAATGAAACGTCAAAGATTTACTGTTAAGTAGATTCCAACTGAATATATATATATATATTTTAAATATTTTTTAATATTTTAAATAGTTTATTTTTAAAATTGATTGCATTACAATTAATATTAGAATTAGATTTGAAATAAAATAACTAAAATATGTTAAATGAAAGATTATTTTAAATTTAATTTAATAAATATTTGGAAACTGTAAATTTTATATAAATGTAATATATATATAATCTTAAACTTTAATTAGTAATTAAATTTGGGTATGTATATCACACAATATATTTCACATTAAATTTTTTCTGGATGAAAAATATGGTTTTAAATATATTAAATTTATAATTTTATTAATATTCTTAACAGTTTTGGTTTTTTAATCATTTATTTTTTCGAAAATTCAAATTAACGCTAACTAATTTTCACTTATATATTGCTGTTTATTTGATAATTTGATTGTCTTTTTTAAAAAAATTCTATGAAGTTGAATAAACAAAATCTAAAAAATAACTTAAATTAAATCTATAATCATAAATGAAATAATAATTTGTTATCACCAAACCTGTCAACAATTAATTCGATTCGAGTTTAATATGTTTTATTAACAATAATCATTAATTCGAATAATATTTCCAATAATAATAATACAATAGTTAATATGATAATCATTTAATTTAATTAATAATTAATAATGTGAGTGTATTTCTGCTAAAATGGCGTTAACAGTGGTTAGATATCACTTTAAATTAAATTTTAATGCTTACTGATTAACGTTAGGAATAGCACTGAAATGTTTAGTTTTGAATATATTAAAGTTACACTGAAACTATTAAATGATTATCATATAATAAACTTACTTAACATAAATTATGTCACAACACTACTCCCGGTCTTATTATAAATAAGCCCCGTTTCCCGTTTTGTTTAATTTGTTGTTTAGTATAAGTTGTCGATGTCGATAAGTTGTTGCTTTAACAAACTTTGTATCTCATAATCTTGTTTAGATTTTTAGTTAATAGGAATCTTTGTATCACAAAATCTTTTTTGATTACTCTTTTAATCTCGATTTCCAGACTTTTTAGTTTAGATTTGATATTCGGTTTATTTGTACTAAAAGCTGCTGTTATTGTGGTATTTGAATTTGCAAAATAGCATACATTGTTATCAATTGATGTTTTGTTTGGTCTGTGAAGATGTTTAACCGTTTGATTTGATTTTCGGTTTATT
Organism: Phthiracarus crinitus; assembly: GCA_034698025.1. Classification (NCBI taxonomy): domain Eukaryota; kingdom Metazoa; phylum Arthropoda; class Arachnida; order Sarcoptiformes; family Phthiracaridae; genus Phthiracarus; species Phthiracarus crinitus. The sequence continues at coordinate 7,207 of JAQGAW010001861.1, forward strand.
TGTACTAAAATCTGCTGTTATTGTTGTATTTGAATTTGCAAAATAGCATACATTGTTATCAATTGATGTTTTCTTTGGTCTGTTAAGATGTTTAACCGTTGAGCTTTGAGTTCGATTTTCAAAAATTTCTACAATTTTGTTAGCCAAATTTATGATAATAGGAAATTTTTTTGCAATATTTACGCCTAACAATACCTTAAAAATATTATAAAGCATAAACTGTAAATTAATTTTGCATAATGGTTTATGTTTAATTCAGAATAAGTTTTATTAAATGTTGGGACAAAATATAGTAAAAGATTATATTGTTCTATTTTCATATTGTTGAATTAAAATTAAAAAATTTTCATCTAAGATTAATTAGATGCAATTTTATTTTATTTATATTAAATAAATATTAAATAGATTAAAATTATTATTTGTTCTATTTAAGACAATATTTATTAATACTTTTTTAATTGTTTAAATCAAATATTTTATTAAATTAAAATAGACTAATAAATATTATTACACAATAAGAAGTCTATATAAGAAATTTTATTGCATTTTCTTTTTTTAATAGAATGTATTTTCTCTGATCTTTATATTAATTAAGGGATTTGATAACTTGCGAATGACTTAAAGATACCGTATAATAAACATAAATTACCCTATTAGAATGTCAGCTCTTTGAATGTGTAATTCTTGTTTAATGATTAATTTTGTGATTCCATACTAAAGATTTAACTATTTTTGATATTTTTAAAAATTAAAACAAGAAAGATTATGAACATACATAATGAGCTTACTTTGGGTTATATTATAATTTTAATTAAATTGTACAGGGGTCAAAAAAATCAAATAGAACTCTTTTAATGAAGTTTTTTTAATACTTCCCAAGAATTAATATTCGTAAAATATGTATTATATTAAAGCTTATTATGTCTAAATTACGAAAGAATGCTTTTAAAATTTTTAATTTTAATTGTTAAAAATATTTTTAATATATTCCATATATATCTTCAAAAACGGATTTAATGTGTATTTTTAAATTTTTTGTTTTTAAAAATAATTTTAACTGAGAAAAATTTATGAAAATATCAATTTAATTTCATATATAACCACTCTTTATGAAAATACTTTTAATTTTACAAATTACAATTAATTATTTTATAATTTTCAGATAAATCAAAATTATGATTTTACTACTTTTACACTTGACGTAAGTCTCAAATTTCATAAATTTTCTAAAAATTTTGGGTCCTTCTTGGTTTAAAATTTTTTGTTATTTTTTCAAAAATTAATCCAATAATATACTATAGTATATAAATTAAAAGTTAATTTTATGAAAATAATTTTTAAAATTTACTTAATCTTTACTTAAAAAATTCAAAAATTCATAGTAAAATCCGTTTTTGAGGGTACACATGAAAAATTTTTAAAATATTTTTAACAATAAACATTAAAAATTTTAAAACCATTTTTTCGTAATGTAGTCATAATAAGCTTTTATTTAATATATATTTTAAGAATAGTACAGGTAATTCCTGGGAAGTATTAAAAAAACTTCATCAAAGTGTTCTATTTGATTTTTTGTGACCCCTGTATAGTCAAAATTTTGAGTATTGACTATTTTTGGCATTTATTTTATTTATTGTATTGTTGCACAATTATATTTTATTTTTGTTTTTAAGTAAATATAACTTTTTCTAAATATCGTCCTAATGAAACAATTTTATAGTTTTATAATATATTGTCGTAAATAGAACTTCAGTGAGTGTATTATGAGTTTAGGTTCATTTGTGTTTTAGCTCTCGTCGAGTAAAAATTACTTAAATTGTTGTTAAGCGATCACTAATTAGTATTTTATGATCGAATATTATTACGCGTGTGATTGGTTTTAACTCGAAATAGTTTTAATAATGTTATTTTAAACAATATTTGATTTTAAAAATCTAAATTTAAAATGATTAGTTAGTAATTTATAATTTTTAGTTTTTTTAACATATGATAAGATTAGATGTTCATTATATGTTTAAGTTTAATAAAATTTTTATTAAAATAAAAAAATCTTTTATAAATATAAAGGATATTTTTCTATTTATTTGTAATATAAAAACATAATTTTCTAAAATTCAAATATTAATTATGAATAGGAAAAGGTGAAAAATATAAAATATTGTTAATATTTTTTTTAATAAAAAAGAATATTAATATTACATTGTTGTATTTTATAATTTAAAAACAATTTGTGATATGTTCTTCTCATTCCCAAATATATATTGAGAACTATAATGCTAAAATATATATTCAAGAGCTTTCATAAAATATTTAAGTTGCGCTTGGCAACAATTATTATCAAAAATAAATTTTATAACCTATATTATATGCAGTGTTGTTTCCATATGACTATTGTAATTTTAATTGCATTTCCATTTCGATTATTACTTTAATTTTTATTTCAATTATATTTTAATTATTAAAATTATTTTAAATTTTATTTCAATTGTATTTCGATTTCAATATTAAAATTTCGTTTAATATCAATTGCATTTTTATTTCAATTAATCGAAATATAAATGTTATTATAATTTAATTTCAATTTGAATTTAAGCTTATTTTAAGGTTTTATCGCCAATTTTCGACAGATTAATTTTAAAAATTAATTAAATTTTAATTTTAATTTCTATTTCAATATTTAATTTTTATAAATTTAATTTCAATTTCAATTTTACAAAAGAATTTATTTATTTTGCATTTCGATTTTTAATTTAAGTTATATTTCAAAGCATTTCTATTCTAATTTTTAATTTTAATTTTATTTACATTGACATTCAATTTCAATTAATAGAAATGCAAACAGAATTATATTTTTAATTTCAATTACAATTTTAAAAAATGGATACAACACTAATTATATGTCAAATACAGACATGCACTGGAAGATAAAAATATAAACATATTGTAAAATTGGTATTGTATATTACTTATAAATATTTTTAGCATATTAATCATTTTTATTATTTTGATTATATTTACAGTTTAAATTTTAATTATTATAATATAATTAAAAACATGTTAAACGATATTTTACTTACTTTCTTCTTGTTTTTGATTCATAAACATGAAAATATTTATAAATATCATTTTAATTCCTGATACCGTTATTATTATCCAAATTTATGAATTTCTAAAACAAAGTTGAACTTCTATGAATGTATTGGAAATTTATTTGTATATTAATTTAGCTTTTTTGAGTTAACATTAGTAAACGGAACTCAGATAAAAATCATATGTAAAGAAGTTTATAATTCCAAATATGGGAAAGCTTAACGCAAATTATTATCAAAAAAGTTAAAATAAACTTTTTAAAAAAATAAATTTATTTTAAATAGATTTTTATTTGAATTTTTAGTGGAAGTTCAGTTTATAGTTATTAATTTTCATTTGTCTGTAAATCTAAATGTCATTGTGTATGCAGCTATTTAATTAAATTATCTATTTTAATTTTGCATTAATCTAAAGTGTTAACTCTTATAATTAGTCTTACTATCGTCGAGTTGACATCAAATAAATTGTTGTTAAGTGGATGCTCAAAAGTATTAGATAAGAGAATATGATTAGGAATGTGATTGGTTTTAACGCGAAATAGTTTTAATTATGTTATTTTAAACAATAAATAATCCATATTTATCCTATTTTTATTATTTTTTAATAGATTCTAAATTCATTGAATTAAAACAAATATAATATTACTGTATTGTTTTACGTGATTTCGTTTATTAGTATTAAGTGGTTGTGACTTTCACAAGAAATTTTTCCTTAATTAATATAAATGGTGTGACAGACGGACGGACGGACGGACAATGTCAACTCCATATATCTGTCGTAGTAAGATAAAAAAGAATGAACATTATAATTAGGCTTACTTTGAGATCATAAAATATTACAACATTGAAATTTTACAATAAAATTTACTTCAATATTTATTTTTTTACAATTTAATCTAAGTTTAATTTACCTATATTTTCTTTATTTAATGTAACTCAATTTAGTGTGAACTCATCATTTAAACTTCATGAGCAAACATCAAACAACCTTTTGTTTAATATATTTTAATTAACGGATCAGATAAATTTAACTGAACACTTTTAGATAATTTTACTATGGTTTGGACAAATAAAGTAAAATACATGCACCGAGTTTCAAATTTTACACCTGTCTTTTATTATAGGCCCTTTCCAACTTAAATATTTAAAACCAAATGTTTATAATTATTAATATCTTAAGTTAAAATATTAATGGATTTTAAGCTTAATTGTCAGATCGAACTTTTCTCTTTATTCCAATCCTTAGTAAAGCTCAACAATTATAGTATATTAAAATTATCACAGACAATAATAGAGTTAGGAACACGAAATCGTCAAATCCATTAATTAAATCACAAAGAAATTTTAAAAGTAAAGGAACGAACCAATGCTGTAGGCGTGAAGAAATTCAATATTATGCATCTGTTCAGGAATTATCCAGAATTAAAATTTTTTATCTGACTTTGCTTAAAACAAGATATATGGATTTCGCATTGTACTTCCGTCCGTCCGTCCGTCCGTCCGTCCGTCTGTCTGTCTGTCTGTCTGTCTGTCTGTCTGTCTGTCTGTCTGTCTGTCTGTCTGTCGGTCGGTCACACCATTTATATTTATTAAGGGAAATTTTCTTTATATTAATTAAGTGATTTTACGATTCTTTAAATTAATTAAGGGATTTTACATATTCTTTATATTAATTAAGGATTTTAAAAAACATCCTATAAAAAATTTTTATAAATTTCGTCCTACAGTATAATAAAATAGTCTATTTTATCGTTGAAAATTTTAAAAATATGAAAATATGAAAAAGTTAAATATTGAAAAATAAAAGTTCTATGACATCTGGCTTACGATAGACGTATAATAGTGAATTTTTGGCATAAACCATTTTTAGTGGTTATATCGCAAATTTGGAATTTTTTGAGGCATCTGACATTTTTGGCGGTTATATCTCGTATTTTGCAGTTTTTTGGCATTCTCACTCGAAAACCGTATTTTAGTTAATTTTTGGTATTGTCCGCTCAGTGGCTGTAATATTGTAAAGAAATCATATTTTGTTGGTTCTTACACATAATATAATAAAATAATTAGTAAAACTTTAAAGCATTGTCAGATATTGGCAGAAAGTGGTCCAAAGGCAATATCGACATTGGATGTGTTAACCTTTTACATGGTCAGTTTGCAATATCCGAAGATATAATTAACAATTTTAAAACACACGACTGTACACTAGATGAAAATTGCAAAATTTTGAGATTAAGTTTATTAACGAGACAAGAAACGTTTTATGCCCTAAATTCATGGGGTGTCGCTTTACTTGTTATACTTCTAATCTTTACTCTATTGATTGTTTCTATCTTTTTACGTGGAATTATTAGAAAACAATTAGTAAGTAGATGCAAACAAAATCAGATTCGAAATAATACTTTAGTACCCACCGCTCCGATTTCAATGAGTTTAATATCATTATCTAATCAACATGTGTTTGAATCACGCGATTCGCGTAGATTTCGACCATTGCCAAATATTCCTTATAATTATGAAGAAATTAATGATCTTTGTTTAGATTTTACTCCCGACAAATCCGAATATTTAGATATGAAACCCGTTTAATCCAATTAATTTACTCTTATAGAATATAAATTTATTAAGTATTCCTTTATCACATATATACTCGATTTATTATAATATATATTTGAATAATTTCTTAATTAATAATTTTAGTAGATTTTAGAAAGACTTGTTAAAATGCAATCAAAATATACGCAAGAGTGGCCAAATATAAAATTTAATCGTTATTTTGGTATATTTCAACACTGTGTTTACAATTATGATGACAAGGAAATTATTGCAAAACATATTCGGTCTCATTTTAATCCTAATAACGCTCAGTTTGGATACGTTAACGTTTGGATGTCTGATTTTTTACAACTTCAAGAAGAAATATGGTCAAAAATTATGGGTAATAGTCGCTCGTCATTCGACAATCAATTTAACTCGTATTATAACTGTTGGACGTGCCACAAATTTAATAAACATTTTGGTCGTCCGTTTAATACATTACTTTCCTGGGAGGACAACAATGCATTTAAGTTTTCAAATAACGTTAACAAGCATCAAATTGTCGTTAAAGAGGCATCAGTTAAACATCAGTATTTACACCTTAAATATATCCCATTTAAATGTACTGCGTGTGGAGAAATGTTCTGCAAAAAGGAAAATCTAAATCGACACCTTCGTTTTAATCATCAATATTTTATGGATGTACAGGATTACACCATCGATAGGAAGGTCGACGCACTCGAAGAATTTATATTTTAATAATTAAGTTATTATTTCAAATTATATTTTACTTATTATTCTGTTTCTAAACTATATCCTTATTCAAGTATTATTCTTTACATAATTATGCTTAATCGATAATATTATATAATCTTGAAAGAGAGAGAGAGAATTCTTACCTAGTCCTGAAATTTTGAAGCGACTCAAAATCTGTTCCCCCGAGAATTGCAATGATTATAAAAATTTATATAACCTTTAATATTACGATTAAAGGTCGATAATACCATATTCAGGATTATTGGGAATTTAAAGGACGTCAATGTCTAAAACAGGACGTCTGTGCTTAAAATAGTTATTTTAATATTAAAAATATAATTTAAAACGACAAAATTTGTCGTTTAACTTTAAAGTTTACGATATAAAAGTTATAGCATTGAATTCCAATCTCTCTCTTAATTTTTGTTAATGATTATTATAAAATTTTCAATTATTAACTAATAAAAACTGTTGTGCATTATTTGATTCTCTGTGATTCATTTCTAAAAATATGAGTGAGTGAGACTATATTAGGTAATTTCGAGCGCTGAGCAGTCGCCCTAACATTTGGAATCTTACAATTTATCAATGCGTTGGTAAATCTAATTATAAATTATAATACATATACTTTTAATGTATTTTAATCTTTGGTTTTTTTACATAAAACAAAATAAAAATTTAATGATATATATGTTATATAATATAACGTAGAATGAGATGAGCGAAAATATCAGGTTTAAAAATTTGACTGTTAATATTTTAAAATATTTTGCACGATTTATTATCGTTGTTTAGGCCAGTTTTGTCTCGATTACACCCGAAACATCCCTCGTCGTCGTCATTCTCCTCTACATTGGGTTCGAGCGTATTATTGTACAAATCGTTATTAATACGCAGTTCGTCGGCTTTCACGTGCGCTGGCATTGGGATATTAATTTTAGTCGCGGAATTTGCTGACCTATTAATAAAACCTAGTTCTGTGGTACGCATACCTAACACTGAACCAGTTTTGATTAAAGGCATAACTGTTCTGTCATTATTATTAAAAGTGTGATTATTTGTTATGATATTCTGATCATTCGATATTTCAATTTGCATCAACTGTTTCACTCTGTAATTCAAAGTTTCATCTATCGATATATCTGGTATTCCAGCGTTAATTATTTTTGCTTCTTTTATTTCTGTGTTCATTATATTATCTAAGTTTTCGTTAAACGATTGAGTATCATAACTTGTGAAATCATTATTCCACGGACTGTCGATCATTGTTCGTCCGTAAAGCCAATACGTTTTCATGAGTCCCTTACCCTTGAGCTGAATGGTTCCGCGTTCGTACACATTCCACACATTCAAGTCTAACATATTTTTGGTCATTTCGCTTATCTGAACCATTTGCGCTTCACTGGTACTCTCGATCCGACTGGCAGTGATCCAAATAAGCAATGCATGTCAAAAATATAATCGAGTATAGCGTAAAATAAGTTAAAACTCATTCTCTAAAGCTTATATGTGGTATTATCACAAAAATTCAATTTAATATGGCATACCTCGGCATTTTCAGTCCAACTACTCCTCCAACAACTGCTCCTGATTTGATTGAAGAGAAAAAATTAATTTCTATGTTATTAATTAATTGTTTACTTTCGCATAACATACAACTTTGTGATATACAACTTTGAAAATAGTGTTCACAACTATTTATTTGATTGAAAAAGATGTGCTGAAATTATAAGCCTTCGAAACGTCTCAAAAATATTATGATATTGTTATTTAAAGTTGTTTAACTGAAGAAAAAAGTAAGTTATTTGAATATGCGCTCAAACAACAAAGAAAAAATTAACTTAAGAATTATTAGATCACTATTGTGCGGTAATTAAAATTAAACACTTTCTCACTGAAAACCTAATTATTATGCTTTATTTTATATTGATATACTTTATATCAAAAGCTGGGAAAATTTTCATTAAAGAATACTAAATATTTTGTTCGTGTTCTCTGTCACGTTTTTTAATAGTAATTAAAATGTCGCAGTATTTAATTTAATAGATAAATAAAGCGAGGAAATAATGTTGTACTCAACAAAATTTATTTTAAAACAAAAATTGTGAATTTTATTCTATCAATATAGTGACGCAAGATTTTCGGTTTAAACTCACTTGAATGTATACCTGTAATAGAAAATAGAAAATATATAGTAAATCCGTTAATAATTTACACAGACTCGATAATAACTTATTAAATCATGTTCAAGAATAAAATATAATAGCATTATTATTGTTCTTTTAATGCTATTTAATGAGAAAAAGATGGCAAAAATATAATAAGAGAAAGTTAAACAACAAAAATAGATTGAGAATAATAAATTGTTCGAATGTTAAAAAGCTCAAAATTTACGCCAAGTATGTAACAAATCTAATATATTATTATTACCTTTAACTTAAAATATTTCTCATTTTTGGTAGATAAACAAAAATAAGTGAAAAATTTAAATACGAAAAGAGATTCCTCGAACATTCATAGGGAAAGTGGCCATAATTTAAAATTTTTTAAAAAGATTTTAAGATTTATTTTTTCACGTAAACAGTTATAGAAAACTCTATCGTATTTAACTGTAATTTATATGATTTTATATGATTTTGTGTAGATTTCATATTTATTTTACAAATTTTTTGAAGAAATTTTTCGATTATTTTATTAGTTTAAAAAAATCAAAATATCTAGGTATTCCGTCTGATTGTAATAAAATTAACTGGAGTGTAAAATCTAGACTTTTATCAAAAAAATATTTAGTTTAAAAATTGAATGGAAAGTTGTCAATATATGCAAAAATATAAAGTCTAGACATATTTGTAAATAAATAAAAAGTTAGTATTAGTATACCAATCCCTATGGAAGTTATCGGTAACTCTTTGACATATTTTAGGATTTCATAAAGAGCAACAAAACTATCACATATTCTGAATTAACTGAATTAAAAAATCAATTTTATTTGGTATTAAAGGCCAGCATAAAAATGGGCAAATAGAAAGTATAAGCATAAAAGAAATATTAAGTACCGATTCTAATATTTAAGTTTTTGCCGTTCGATGGATCTGTGAGGTGTGAAACCACACTAATCATGTCTAAAGCCATTTCGCATACTTTATGAGCGTGATTCACATTATCCTGTCCGTCGTGCACAGGAAGACCGCCAGCGATCATATACGCGTCACCAATCGTTTCTACCTGTAAATTATTATTAACAACGTATGATTAAAATTAATTATTTTCTAATTGAGTGGCTCATATGATACGATGTAATTCAAAACATAATAAATAAATTGCGTAAAGAAAAAATAGTAGGAATGCGAGTGAAAGTCACAACCACTTTATACAATCACGTAAAACAATACAGTAATAGTATATTTGTTTTAATTCAATGATTACTCAATCAATTAATTACACACGCTTTTAGCGTGTAATTCAGTAAAAGAGAGATGAAAAAACTAAATGGTGCAATGACTTATTGTAACATTTAATACCTTATAAACAAAATGTTTTTCTGTGAGCTGATCGAATA
>JAQGAW010001862.1:0-17147 GCA_034698025.1 Phthiracarus crinitus
TTTTTTAAATATCAAAGCCCGGCCCGGCCCGGAATTTTTATTTTTAGGCCCGAACCCGGCCCGGCCCGGGTACATACACCGGGGGCCCGCGGGGGCCCGGCAAATCGGGGGCCCGTTTGCAAGTCTAATTTATACTAAATCTAATTACTTTTTTCATATTATAAAAATTTTTGTAGTTCTAAAACTTTACAAAATTAATTGAAAATTTTTAAAATTTGTAATAAAATTTGTGGGGTCTCAATAACTCATCAAATTTGAATGACATTTCTTAAAAAGTTCAAAATATTTATTTATTTTGATTTTTAAAGTCTGTAAAACATCTTACAGTATATTTAAAAGTATAATTCATAACAAAATTTTCAGTTCATTCGCGATTACAGCTAAAGAAATTATTTTATGTAAAATTCCAGGATTTACTAATTTTATTCATCTGATATTTACCATAAACAAGGAGTAAAATATTATATGAGTTAAAACAATAATTTTTATTTTCAAATAATTCATTGAAAAACTGGGATTTTCTCATACTTTCATTGAATTTTTACGTTTCCCTTTGAATTTTTAAAAAAGTTTTTAAAATATGTACCGGACTATACCTAGTTTATACTCAGAAAATAGATATTTTTATCATACAAATTATGAAATAAAATTAAGCCCAGGAATTTTATTTTGAAAGAAATTTTCTAAATCTTATTAAAATAAATTAAACTTTTATACGCGTATTTATATCATTGTTACCCAAGTTGGGAAGCTCCAGGATTTTAGAACCAAAAATTCTCAAATTTATTTATATACATTAAACTTTAAGGAGATTTGACAGAACTTTTCATAATTCATCAAAGAATTGCAGATTTTTAAAAATTTTTATCTCAAAAAATATTTCCTCCACGATCATAACTAACACATTATTCAATTTGTATATATATGAACTAAGGTATGGAATATCTAGTATATATATAAACTAAGGTATGGAATATTTAATATTTGTTTTTATATTTAGTATTCTCTCATAAATATTTAAAAATGAAAATTTTACGATATTTAAACAAGAAAATAACAAAATTTTATATCTTTTCGTTTGATATTGTTTTTAAATTTTTAATTAGATAATTCTTATAGTTGATAGAAAAATCAATTTCCCAACTATACGTGTTAACTGCAAATAATTTTTTGTTGCCTCACCTTTTATAAAAACTTTTTAAAATTAAATTTATGTGAAACTTAAGCTATTACAGTAATTTCATGCAAACTTAATCGAAAATCAATACACGAAAGAATATAAATTATTTTTTTGAATAAAGTCAATTTATTTTGCAGTAATTTCAAAATTTTTCCATCGATATTTATGTCAAAAAAGTAATTTTAAAACTTGTATTCATTGGCAACGACTATAAGAATTAAACACAATTGCACATAATTTATAAATTTTTGTTATCTTTTTTCACTACATCTCAATTTCAGAAAAATTTAAAACTAATTTTTCTTTTACCATAACAAAAATTATACTGTGAATTATTATTTTTAGGTTACACATCACAAAACTCATCTTTGAATTATTAAAAGCGAAAATATAAACGCGATAAAAGAAAGAGTTTGTTTATAAGTCGTAAAAAGTAAGTGTTTATATAACTAATTAATTTATACATAAAATTGAGTTTTGTCAAAAAACCTTGCTTTGAAAAGTACTAATAGTTTTACTTAAAACAATATAAACTTTTCATTTTGAAGAAATAATTCAAAGTTGAGAAATTTGATTATTGATTCAAATTTAATTAACTTATGTATTGTATAACCATTTCAAACAAATGTGTTGGTTGTCTATCGATTTGTATCATAACATTATTTTTAAGTTTTTAATATAAAATTAGTGTTTTATATTAAAATTTGAATAATATTCTTATTAAAATTGAAGTGAAAACAGTAAATATAGATTTTTAGATAATAAGCATTCCTAAGTAGTTATTATAACGTATATGAATATAAAAATAGTAAACAGTAAAGGTATAGATAGATAGTGTTATGCATACAATTCCCAAACGCATTATTACATAACTATTATTATTAAATATTTAATAGTGTGTTCTCTCTGTTTCTCTATCACTTGCGTATGCTTTATGTTGAGAATACAGTGACGAATGCAGTATAACATATAACATATAGCATATAACATTCAATTTGTATATATTCACCGAAAGTATGCCACAGTTCTGATAAACTTGGCATTGAGTGCCTTCCAATAGCAGATAATGCTCTATTACCTGCTTTGATGATGCATTAGCGACACTAACCATCACTACCATTGCTCTGCATCTCATTCTCTGCTCTACCACTCCATTTCAAACCGAATTTTCAAACTATATCGTCATTTTGTTGTTTTCAGTGTATTTCAAACAAACAATAAAATTAGATTTCTATAAATAAAATTCCAGTGTGATCTGAATTTATTGAGCTAATAATGATAGCAATAGTAATTGTATGTATTAGTACTAAAGGTATATTTTCTATAACTATCAATATATTTATTTAATGAGTGCGCTATTGTGAGCAGTTATTACAGTTGAGATCATTAATAATTGATTGTTTTTGCCTAACGAGTCAGTTTAAGAGCAAAAACATCTTTGGTGTTCTGATTCAGTTCCTCACGAGTCAGCTGATAATAAACTTTCATAATAGTGTGTACAGTACTGCGTATTGATTTACGACTGGCAGGTATTATACAGTACGGTATGCCACTATAGCTGCTAAATTTACTCGCAGCTATTATATTAAACTTTTTTCATAAGAGAAACATGTAAGATAAATATATATATTAAATAGATTTGTATATTGAGTCTATTTATTAATAACCAAATGTTTTTACTATATCTTACCAATTTTAAAATTAATTATAACCAATAGATGTTTATAAGACAAAAAATCAAAGTAATTGCTTAGTGATATTTAAAAAATTAAATTATTAACAAAAATGATCGATTTATTAAACGTGTACGGAATATGCATGTCTTCGATCGCATTCAGTCTATTGAATAAAAATGTGATTAATTATTACAAACCAAAGCTAATCTGTGAGGATCAGTATATTATATGGAAGTGGAAAAATACGTGCACCTCTTTAGTGCATTCGGCGATCGTTGGCTTTGGGGTACTATTTACGTAAGTATATTCCGAATTACATGTAATTCTATTATTTTAAAAATATTTTTGTAGGCTATGATGCATTTTGTTTTGAATAAAGTTATTTATTATTAGTTAAACCCTTAAATAAATAAATACAATTTATAAAAAAATTAATTAAAATGCTTTGGAAGTAATTTTATACAAAAGTTTTCTCAGCCATTTTAAAATTTAATTTTAGATTTTATATAAATTATATAATATAGCATTTATATTGATTTTTGAATTTTTCAATCCGTCTGTCTGCTGCACGCAGCTTTTTATCAAAAAGGATTATTTTATTATAGTTTGTTCACAAAATTTCGGATAATAATAATCAAAAAGCATGTTATGAAATAACAAAATTTTTATATAGAACACAGATTTAAATTAAATACAGAAAAAGAATTGGGATAGACGTGGCTAGTTTAAAAGGATTGTAAAGTTTTATTTCAAAATAAGAATTAGAATTAACCTTTAAAAAATAATTATATCTGAAGAACAGGATATACTAGAGAAAGGACCCGAAACTAAGGACCTAAACTTGAAATTCAAGTTATTTATTTTATGACAGTTTCAACTTTGTTTTGTCTTGTTGTGTAAGCATGATTAATCTAGGAAATAGAAAGCTTATAATGTAAATCTAAATTTATATATAATAAATTTCAACTAATTTTTAAGTTTGGATTTTAGCCTAATAGTTGAAAAAATACAGCACTTTCTAAAATTAAAATAAAACATTAAGGTAAACGCATTAATAATTTTTTATAATAATTTTATATTATTAATAAAGAAAGTAATTTAATCTTTAAAATTTTCAAAATATTTTTTATATTTCTTTCTAATTTAATCAAAAACTGTTTTCAAAGATAATGTTAAAATTTTGTGAAACAAGCACACATCATTTTAAAAAGTTTTTTTGTAAAATATTATATTAAATGATATTAGTGCTTAAGTTATATATTTATAAGATAAATTTTTGATAAACAACTAAATATGCCTTATTTATTCAAATTAATGAAAAATATGCAAAATAATGCTTGTATTTTTAGTAAAAAGTTTCATAACATTATTATACATGTATAACTATTTCTTTTAAATGTTTTACGTGAAAATCCAGACTTTAATTATTATTTTATTTATTATTATTAAATCCCAAAATATGTTATTAAGTCATATTAAATGGTAGTTTTAATAATAGATTGAGTTAATATTTTCTATGAAACGACTAAAACTAATTAAACAAAATGCACAAATCAGTAATACAATACAAATAAAATGCTAAAATAATATGCTGAATAGAAAATTAGTTAAAATCAATATTTTAAAAATTAAAATTTAATTCCTTAATTATATATTTATGTTGTTCAAAATTTTAAATTTTATTTTATTGTAACAGAGTTATTGTGGACCGAGCATTGACATCGAGCCTAATAGTAGGGTACTCTGACTTAGGAAATGCGTTTCTTTGCATATCTTCGGGTTATTTTATATACGACATGATACTGTCTCTGACACATCTTCAATATCCCGGCAGAATCGAGATAATTATTCACCATTTTATATCAGTGTCGTGCTTATTGGTATCGCTGTCAAAGCATAGATATCTCGGCTATTGTGTGGTTGGATTAACTGTAGAAGTTAATAATGTATTCATACATATTCGCCAAATACTACTACTCGTTGGTAAATCTACGAAATCGAAAATTTATCGAATTAATAGCATTGTTACTGTGCGTACGTATATTTTTAAATCTATAACTCATTCAAATATACAATTTAAATATAATATATTATTTATTTAAATGCATTTCCACTCAAATTCTTAATATTTCTGTTTTAGTCTCTATATTTATCTTTCGATTTGTGCCATTAAGTTGGATCTCGTATCACATATTCCTGGATAAAGAGTACCTAACAGTTCCACTATTAGTGATGGGAGTATTATGCTTAACCACTATTATTATTGTTTCGTGCGTTTTGCTATTTATAGTGATTACTACGGACTTTAAATTTATTAATACCCGATGTTTGGTTCACTTTATAGCGTACACTACTAATAAATTTCACTACGAATGCTCAAGTAAATTACGAAAGATGTTATGAACTTATATTAAATATTTGACTGAAATTAATATTTTAACAAATATTAATAACATATAGTTAATTATGTGATTTTAGTTAGAAATAACCTTTCGCTTAAGTTATTAAAATTGATTTACAAAATGTTATTTGAATAAATATTTTTGACTAAAAAACATATCCATAATTTCTGAAAACCTAAAAGCATATTATGATGGTTTTTTATGTATCATTCTTTCTTTTTTTTCTCTGTAGTCATATTACTCTAAAATGAATCGATTTTGTGATAACATTTGACTTTTAATAACATTGAATAAATATTCAGTAAAAATTAATGCTATGCTTAGAAATAGAAAAATATTTAAATAAATAGTTCTTTAGTTAGGGATGTCTCGAACTAGTAATGAATAGTGTGTTCAAATCATTTTTTTACTCCTTAAAGGTTAAAGTTTAGTTGGAAGTGTTAATATGACATTAGCAGTTGATTTGACTAAACACATAATCTGAAAGGCGGTTTAGTTTATGGTAATGGGGAGTAAACTTTTTAAGAAAATGTATCTATTTTTATTGCCGCGAAATTTGTTGACCTTTTAGATATTAGTCTCGATAAATTATGACATGTTTCTGCTAAATAGTTATTGTAAATAACTGATAAAGAAATAATTTTTTGATGGTTAACTTTACTACAAGCTTTAGCGATGGAATTAAGAAAGTAGGAAATATGGGACCACACCTAATACTTTTTTTTATTCAATGCCATTGTTTGTGACATTTAAAGAATTATTATTTTTATCATCGTATGAATTATTAATAGTTGCCCTATTTTAAGACATTGAATATCTATATTACTTGAATGTCATTAATGATCAAAGGTAACAACAGTTTTTCAACTTTTTTGCAATCAAAATTTGAACTTTTTTCTCTAATTTCCACGTTGAGTCGTTGCAAATACAGTATTGTAAATTGCAATTATTTAGTGAAGCATATATTTGAATATTCTAAAAATAAAATTGGTGATACTGTATAGCATTTTAATAGGTAGAAATACAATAAGTTTTTGCAATCACTTAAAGTTTTATATTTGTAAGTTCTAATAACACTTTAGTCTACAGATTTTCCTCGCATGCTTGCCTAAGGAGTGCTAACTCATATAAAAACTGAAAAATTGAAAATATAATACGGCAATATTACAACAATTTATTTTTAAAAATGCAATGCAACCTAAAATTTATTACAATTTATATGTTAAGCTTTGAGAACATTTTAATATTTGGCATAAGAACACATCGGTTATTCACTATATTTTGTGGTGAAATTAATGGAAAAGAATTAAATTAACAAACATTATTAATAATTATTTAATTAAAAATTTATATTTATATAACATACAATAATTTTTATATTAGATTATAGTATAAATTATTTTTTTAATAAACTTCAAAGTTATAATGTGATTTTTAACAATATTTCTCAAATTTAATGTAAATTTATTCAAAATACAATAAGTTGTATGAAGATTAGACTGCGTGTCTAATCAGGAAATTTTGTGTTTGATAACAACATTTTAATTATGGTATTTATAAATAAAAGTTATTACAAATTATAAATATATCTAAAAATTATAATAGATTAGACTTAATTATATTTATTTGATGGGAAAATATTTTTACAGCAATAAGGAAAGTAAAGTATAGATAAAGAACGTTTTCGGTCATTTTCGGTCAGAATAAAAAAATTTTCAATTCTGTCAATCGGTTATTTATTTTATTTAAATGACACATTTTCTAATTTCAGCCTTTATATTCGGTCGAATTCTGTTGAATTCAAACTTAAAATTACTGTTATTGCATATGAATTGAATTATAAAATACATACAAATAGAATTCCAAGAATACCAGGTATATTGCATTCAAATTTCATAAATGGAATAATAACTATAAATTTATTCAAAAAAACCCACTCTTTCTTTAAAACAAGTATTTTGAAGTAGAGATATTTTCGGTAAAATTCAGGTATTTGTTACATTTGACCGAAACTTATTTTTATTTTCGTCGGTCAAAATCGGTCTGTGACCGAAAACGTTCTTCACTAAGTATAGAATATATTAATGTTTAAAACAGTTTATTAACTAAATTATGTATTAATACAATGTTGTATATATATATATTGCTTTAAAGTTAATTCGTTATATTTTCGATTAGTTCAGAACCTGATAGAAAATACATATTATTTTTGGAATTAATAATGAAACTAAGCTTAATCCTTAAAGCTCTGTACTGAAAACGTGAATAAAGAATTAGACTATTTTCAGCTTACAGTAGTTGTACTCATAGAAAACTTTATTTCGAAATAAGTACTGATTAAGCCCTATAATACTTTTGCCGTTCACTTTTATTATTTATAAGCAAATCAAATCAAATGAATAAATATATTGCGCAGGAAGAAAAAAAATAATTTTTCAATATATACTGCTTGCAAATTTCATTATTACAGTGTTTTTTAGTTAAACTCAAAATAACTATTTTTTAATTGTATATGTATTACGGTAAAAATCTTTACAGTAGTTGTTGAATCGTAGCACTCATTTGGATACTGATCATACAACAGTTTAATAAATGAATGTTTTTGAAAACTTCATGTAAACGAATTGACCAGTACTGTTGATTAATAAATTGTTGCAAATCGAAACGTAACTATTGTCATAACTAGAGACAACAGATTCTGGACAATCCCTTTTCTTTTAATGATAGTGAAATTTCTAGGAAAATTTATATGTGCACGAATCACACAATAAATTTTAACACTTATTTGTTGTACGGGAAAATTCTGATTTTCACTTTTAATTTCTGAAAAATTATGTTAATCCTAAATTTTTTGGCTTAAAATCTTTTATTTTAAAGCTGTTTTTGAACAAATGTTTTCGATTTTAATCCTAATTTTATAGAGTTCACAAACAGATGGACAGACATGTCAAATCCAATATCTCCTTTTACAAATTGAGCTAAAAATTTATTTTCCTGAATAATCCTGATTTTTACACCATTTTCCTTTTTCGGTCCTGAATTTACTAATTTTTTAGTCCTGAATCCGTTGTCTCTAGTCATAACGTGTATGCATAATGAGATAGCATTATTAACCAACAGCTTTGATCATCTGTTTACACGCGGATTCCAAAACATAGTCTGCTTTCAAACATCTTTACAATTAGCTTCCAGTTTTGTGCCAAAACTTTAGGAATATGTTTGATAAAACATTTGTTAAATTTTAATATTTTAAATAATATTAAATATATGGTAATATTTTTAATAGTGGCTTAAAGTTAATAGAGTTCAAAGAAAACGTTTCGAAAAATTTAGCAAATAATATGCTTTAAATAGCATATAAATGAAAGAGTTATACGCATTATTTATAAAGTTAAACATAGAAAGTATTCTAAACTATATGATTCTAATATTTGGTAATATTATATAAGCATTACATGAATACAATGTATGTTACAATGCACAGCACACCACAATTATTACATTATTGTTATCGTAATATACTCTAAAAACTATTTTATATATGTTAGAATTAATTAAAGCTGTAATATTTATTATTTATAATATAAAAAACAAATAGTTTTAGTTTAAGTTTAAAAATGATAAATTAGCATAAATATTAAGTTAGTGTATAAACAAGAGTAATCGCTAATTTTCGAGCGAAACTTTTTATTCAAACAAATACCAGATTTGCATTAAAAGCAAACAATCCATAGAAACTCTCACACCATTTCTTAACAAAATAGTATATCTCATGTTATGTTCAACCAATTTTTCTCCCACCGTTACTATTGGGCAAATCACTAAAACCTCATCTTTCATATTATTTAATAATAGTAATATAGTTCATTAAATTCAATGGCAGATGTCTTAAAGAAAACCCAACTAATAGCTTCTCCGTCCACTATCTCCGTTTGAGTTGATTTATTTCTATGACCTTTAATGATATAAGTTATTGATTAAGTAATTAAGTCGAAAGAAATAAGAAGATAAACAAAAGAATGACACTGTTTGAGTTCGAACCTTTAATGACCACAATGTCATCATTAAGTGTTGGAGATTGAAATGTGAGAAATAGTTCATTTAAATTGCCTTTTTTCACGCTTAACGGTTTTTTAAGTTTAACGTGACAATCTTTATCCTTAGAGATTACCAGCGAAATAGAGTCATCAACAGTATCCTAATCAATGAGTCAAATTTGAATAATTTCTTAATAAAATCAAATAAAAAATACCAATAATATAGCGTCATCCTGAGCTCTTTGGTTCATTGGGCCCTCACTCGCGACACCCATTTTGGAGGTAAATTTTAGTTGGCAGTCTAGTTTTGGTGTGCGCACTGAATAGTATCTAGAATTTAAATCAAATGTTTTTTATTAGAAACAAAAATTTAGACAAAACTCGTTTAGTATTAACCCTGAATCCAACCGTATTGGTATCGATGCTCCCACAATAAATAAGTCTGTATTCATTATTTGAAACTTTGTGCAAACAGTTTTAATAGGTTTACTACCGCCGGGACCTGTAGTGGCGTGTGCTAGTGTTGTGGTTGTGGCATATGTAACCGGTTTATATCGTCTAACTGTGAAGTACTCGGCTAATGGATTGAAATCTTATTTAAAAATGCTATTAATTATAAAATGTGTTTATTTATAATAATATCAATACGTGGTGCGCATCTGGGAGTTGTTTCCTGACTCAATCCTTTTGGTACTGGCATTATTCCAGGTATTGCCAAATTCATGAATATAGCGATTTGTTCGCTTTTATTAAGAAATGTGCTCTCATTTGGAATGAATGGCTCGTCAATACTTTCTTTAGAGACTGTCGTCACTGATGTTTGAGAGACTACTCTAGTAAACTCTTCGCTAGACATCGTTAAAAAGCGTATGTTTCGCATTACATTACTAAATAGGAAATGGAAAATATTAATGATTTTTCTTTAAATATACTTTTAAACTTAATTCCCCGTGAAATTAAAATCTAAACTTTTATTGAGATAAATTTTTCCTTTCTTTTTTGGAACTTTATAAACAAAATTCCAAAAATTAATGAATTTAACGCCAGAAATCGTCACCAGAAAAATTTATGAAAGAAACATTAATCCCAAATAATACCTATTATCTAATAATCCTCTAACAATACTCCAGTCATTTGCGTTTAGTGCTCGTCTTTTGGATTCATTTTGTGTCCACTGAATCACCGAATTAAACAGCGAAAACTCTGAATATAAATTAAGATATCGTCGGCCAACAATAAACTCAAGCGTTGATAATTGAATATTACTGGAAATATAACGATGAAAACAAAAAATAAAATTTAATTAAAAACTCATTAACGGTAGTAAAGCAAAATTATTCCTTACTTAAAAGATTTATGTGTGATGACATGATAAGTTTGCCGATCAATCATATTCATGGACTGATAAATAAGTTGTTGCGAGTTTAGTACAGATGCGAACTCGAACACTGAGCACGCACTCGATGGCGTTATGTTCTTCTCAATGTAGGTTAAACATTCCCTGAATATTAATCATTACCGTAATTAGGATTCACTTCGATTGATTAAAACAAAAGCTCAGTAATTTAAGTAAAAGCAATATACTGCTCATTTAAATTATACTTTTTGATGTCACAGTTACGCATACAGTAATATTATAGATATTTGTTTGAATTTTATTGTTGCATAACTTATTTAAATTTTAAATGTTTCATTTTTCCGAATCTTTTGAAACACTTATTTTCACGCATTACTCTTAAGTTTTTTTGAAAAACACAATTAAAAAGATTTATTGCTTATTAACTCGACGAAAGAAAATATTACAGATTTCTTTCAACTAAGTTATAATTTATAACTTGAATTCACTGCTAATAATTAAGTAAATGGGATAATGGCGTATTAAAGTGAGTTCTTCCTGTCATTTTTAGATTAAATTTATTATGGGGTAAATTAAATAAGCAAAAATTTAGTTAAATTACTCATCTATTGTTATTATAGTCATTTTTAAAAAATTTTATGAAGATTCTATTATAAAAAATATTATTTTAACTTCACTTTTTAAAAACGAAAATTAGTTATTATTTAATAAAAAGCAAATAATAATCTATAAAATGTCAAATTCTTAATCAACGCACGGAATTATTTTTTATTATTAGTTATGCTTTCCAAGTTAAATAATGGTAAAAAAATAAAATATGAAATTTCGGACTTAGTTCTAACATTAATTTTGTTAAAAAATAAAAATAAGGAATAATTATCACGAACTATTTTAATTAGACTAAAACAACAATCATTTACATACTCGTTACCGCTTTAAACAAATGAATTAAAATTAGTGATGCTTATCGCTAGATATTTTTGCAATTTTAGGATACTTAAAACGATTAAAATTATAAACTCAGACTAAACTTAAAATTGATTATGATTACAAATTAAAATATTTTATTTTTAACTTTTTTACATTTAAATATTTTTAGAAATGTAAAAAATGCTTTTTAGTTTTTGTTGCGCCCGTAAAACCACTTTCTTGCAATGTATATAAACTTTTTAACAATAATAAACTTAGCATTCAATTTGTAATTGAGTTCTGTTTGTGGTATTTTAATTCTGTTATATCATTGAATAAAATTAAATAGAAAATTTTAATTTGTATTTTATGAATTTTAAAATAGATTATATTCTAAGTTTAGCATATTTTCTTTGCAAATAAATTCTTTATAATTACTATTTTTTAATTATTTCAAAAGTTTGTAGTATATAATCAATATATAAATTCGAAATATGATCAAACTCGTTCAATTTAATCAAATCAAAATAATGCATAATTTTAATATAAACTCGAATCACATAATACGGAGTAGTTTTAACTCCTCTTTTAAACAGCATCCGAATAATACGCACGAAAAAACAAAAGAAATATGCATGCATTTATGCACTAAAAAACTCTATTATAAGTACGATTATATGCATCAAAAACAATGCGAAATTATTATATAAGTTTTACTTTTAACTTATTTAAAGTTAAATATTAACTTATTTTGAAATTTCTTTCGTTTAAGTACTCGTTTTTACGCAAAAAATATATTCTAAATCAAAAATGACATTTTCCACAAGTTATTTGTATTAATAAGACTTGATTTCATTAGTTTTAACGCTTCACTTCATTTTGACTCCTTTAAAACCTAACAAAACTAATAACTTTTCTTTCTCATACAGAATATTTTATTCGTATCTAAGTTCAGAATTTATTGCTCTCTTTTAAAATTAGCTGAGCAATAAAATTATTGCTAATTAATTCAATATTTTTCTCTATATGCATCTATTTTCGAAAATTTCAATATATACATGTAAACAGAAAACTCAACTTTCATGCATTTCCATGCATTTATCCGGATTCTGCTTATAAATGCTATTTTTCCAATTTATCTTATTTTTTTCATAAAAAATTTGTCATTTAAATCTAACGAATTTTATGTACCCCTAAAAATATAATGAAAATTAAAATAATTACAGGTAAATATTTTTTTATTAAAAGTTATATATTATTTGGACGTTTCATTCAATTTAAAAATATTTCTTATTTTTAAAATAAACTCTACAGTATGTGAACAATACATGATAATCGAAATTTTTTAAAATTTCAATGTAATAAAAAAATCTATATTTTATTTTCTTTCAAAAAATAATGTGTAAAACTTCTTACTTGGAATTCTAAAAATTCATAGAACCGAAAAATAACCAATGGTAACCAATTTTTGAATGTAACACTATTTGTATTATTATATAGCATTGAGTTTCATATAAAACAAATAAATACACTAATTCTGTTATTTAAATGACTGTGCATACGAAATGCATTATAGATATTGTTATAAATATTCTATAATAATTTATGCATATTTTTTGAATACAAGTTTATCCGAATTGGTGTGCATTTTTATTGCAAACGCTAAATGATAATATCAATAAATAAAAAGAAACAATTCCTACCTTAATAAATGTGGTAATAAATATTTTTTAGCTGCATATGCCGTAAGCATTGCATCGTCCACTGAATTTAAATTTAGCGAATCTGAATACAAAATGAAAATTTTTAAAAAATAAATAGAGATAACAGTTATTATTAATTAATAAAACAAATATACCGGTATAGGCATAACGTAATAAATTTTCGAATCCAATTGGGGCGATGTCTGGAATGCGAATTACTTTACTCTTATCAGCCATATCGCCATAAAACATTGCCTCGAAAACTAAAAAATAGTTTTAAAGTTAATGAATAATAGATATTTAATTGCTTTGTTGGACAATAATTAACGCGAGACCAGACCTGGAGAAGTCATAGCTAGAAGAACCCGATGTCCGACATACTTCTTTGATTGTGATGGCGGACCGACAATAAATGTCACATCAGTGAACGATTTATTTTGAAGAAGATTTGAAGCACGAGACACTAAACGATCACATTCTCCATTAATCTATTGTATATAAAATATAGATAATAATATCCCTTAAAAGTAAATTACTTTTTGTTATATGGAAGGCCTTATTATTTAATAATAAGTGCAAAGTTATCTCGACAAAAGTTAGCGATAAAATGCCACCATTTCACGCAACTATACCCGACAACAGCGATATTAAGGTTTGAGTTACTTGAATTGATTAGTGATGAGATATTTTCATGGCCATTAATAAAATTTGCAACAAAGCTGGACACTATTTGTTAGAGAGTTTAGTTTTAGTTAGTTTTTTCTCTAGTGATTCTCGTTATCGATCGACAGTTACACAAAGTTATACAAGAACTGGATCTGATAAATATAATATTAGTGAGACATGACTCCAATTTTAATTGATATTTTATTCTGACACGCATACGATTATTTTTATGCTCACATATGTGATACTTTTCATATGTAATTAACTTTTTGTGAACCTCTTTTGGCCCAAATATAGTTAAGCATATTTAAGCGATCACTAAATTATTAAACATACGCGCGAATCTCCTATACTTTACTAAAGCTTTTTATGTCACTTTTTTGCTAAATAAAATCATAGATTTTGTTTTTAGTAATAAGCATATTGTTATGTAAAATTTTATGATCTTTGGAAAATTTGTGATGAATAAGTTTTCTAAAATTGGGACTAAAAAGTACTAAAAACTGTCTGAAATCGGAAGGTAAAAAATTTGGTTTAACCGGGTTTTTATTGGATAAAATAGCAAAAAATAATAGTATATATTTTAAACAATTATATTTTAAGTAAACATTACTCTTGTAAAATTAATAAATTCAAATTTATTTAATAAAAGTTAATCTTTTAAATAATTTTTTCCAAAATCGTTTTTAAAAACTGGCGTTTCCCTCTAATTCACATCCTAAGTGCAAAGTCAACCAAATGATTGAAAAACTTTCTTTATGACTCAAAAAAATGCTTACAAAATTAACTTAAAAACAGGAAAAAAAACTTAATATAATATGATAAAATATTTTTCCATCACTCATTGATGTGATTATTAATCATCATTCAAGGATTTAGCAGCCAAACAATTAAAAAATGTTAAGCTTTATTAAATATATCCATAAGTGAATAAAACTTTGTTAAGCTTTAATTTTAACTTTAATTTATCAATAATACTGCATACTGTATACGACTGTACCGTATAATAGTTTTAAATATCATGCAATTGCTTTCATTATATATTTATCATAGCAGTGTAATAAAATGTTTTATTAATAGTGGTTTAATAATTTATAGTTAGAATAAGTTTAATAAATTTGAGAACCAATGCGCACAAAATCCTTGAGAATATGAATAGCAATCAAAACTTTATTTCATTTGACTAAAAAAAATTGTCTATAATCATTTAAATTGCTTTTTTGAATCTAGTTATTAATTTCTATTTTAGTCATATAAAAAAATTGCGATAATATGCTTCAAAAACTGTAGAGACGATTAGACAATTTGTATAAACTATTATTCAATAATTCGATAATAACTAATTATAGGTTTATACCTAAATGATAATATTTAAATATTTCGTGCTTTCAATTTACTAGATAAACAATTTTGAATTATATTCTAAATATTCATAAAAAATTTAGAAACATTGTAAAACATAGAATTTTGGTGCTCAAAAAATACATCAAATTCTTACCAATCTTTGAAAATCAATTTCGGATTTAACGACATTGTGATGCGTTACACTTTGTTGTTGTTGCTGCTGCTGTGCCTGTTGTTGTTGTTGTTGTTGGGGTAAAGTAGACATGATTTCTTAAAACTATGTTCGTTATTACTTCTTCAGTGGATATATGTCTAGTTTTTGAAATTGAAGTTTATAAGCATAAAAGAGCTTTAAAAAACCAAAAATAACTTTTGGCTACACTTCACTATAATGATAAAACTATTATGTAATATATTTTGATATCTAGCGATAAACTTGTTTGGTATATATGTTAGAGTAGTTCCTACCAAAATCCCACAGAGTATTCAATTTTTAAATAGTAAATTGCATATTCTAGTGAGAAATAACCAATAATGAGATACTAAATTCCGAATTGAGTGCAAACACAGAGCTATCATAAATCATTTAACAACTCTGACCGGAGTTAACTCGGAATAAACCTTTTTGTATGTTTGTCTCAATAATAGCAACCAATATGTGTTTGTAACGTTTTATTTAGGACATCAAATAATATTAGCCTAATATGCGTATTTGGACATTAAATCTTACCGCTGTTACATAACAAGCGACAAACTTTTATTACATGGAAAGATGTGCAGAATTGCATAGATAGGACATACCCTATCCATTGGGTGGGGTTATAGTCATTGCAACGAAAATTTGTCATTTTTTGTTATCATTTAATGTGAGCGCTACGCTCTAATGAACACGTGTGCCAATACGTGTTATGCATGGACACAGCCGTTCATCCAATGTGCACAACCAGTAACTCTTTCGCTTGAAAGATGAAACCCATTGTTTCGGTAACCAACAACAAACCGAATGGTTATGCAGTTATGCTTATTTGGGTGATTATATAATTGCATATAATCGTTCATTCATTTTCAAACTGATATTTTTTGTGGTTAATTGCAATGACCTCAATAGACACTTAGCTTTAGTCTAGAGAACTAATTTCTACTCTTTTAACTCTTAATTACTGCATCTTTTTGTCTAATAATAAATAAATATATAAGAAATTACGAATGAAGACTAAAATGATTATAATATTTGCAAATTTAAATTATTCACATTATTTGAATCTATATAATTAGGTTATTACTGAATAAGCTTTTCTTTGATATTGTTTTATCATTAATTTAATCAAAAGAATTTATTCAATTCTTATGGTTATATTACGAATATCACAAAATCATCATACAGTAAATTTGTTAAAACTTGAAAAATTACTTAAGACTTACACGTTAATTTAACATTTTCTGCAAGTTTTTAATATAGAATATATTTATCAATGTATAACAAAGAAAATAAAAATATTAATAATATTAATATATATTATTTCAAATCTCATAATAATTCATTAAAACTATTATATTTCAAGTGAAAAATAAAACTTTTCTAATAAAAAACCGGACAAAGAAATGAAATTAGAAGTAATTTTTTCAATATCAAAAATATATGATCAGAGATTTCTGAGTCAATTTCCATGTCTAATGAATTTTAAATTTTTACGTTACATATTTAATGCACTGATAAATCTAACGAAATATGTATTTGTAACTATAAGCTTACTAAAAGCTTTTATTCATTGTTATTATATTTGCTGTCTTATGGGTAGAGATCGGAAAATGGGGACATTGTCCCCATTTGTCCCCAAAGTCCCCATACTGGCTAAATTGTCCCCAAATGGGG